>JAOXJP010146335.1:0-13223 GCA_025762735.1 Platanus orientalis | reverse complement strand
TTCTTGTTGGCTGCTTCTACTGCTCCGTTCATCTGTGGTCTGTATAGAGAAGATCGATGGTGGTGAATCTTAAACTTTTTGTAGAGTAGTTTAAGATCCTTTCCCACAAAATTGGTTGCATTGTTAGTGATGATTTTGTTGGGAACACCACATTAGCAGATGATGTCTCTCCATATGAATCTGGTTGTGTTTTTCATTGTGATTGTTGCTAGAGATATGGCTTCAACCCATTTGGTAAAGTAGTCAATAGCCACAATGATGTATAGATGTCTATTGGCAGCCTTCTAAGGCATGAGTCCTACTACATCAATTCCCCATATAGAGAATGGCTAAGGAGTAGTTAGGTTATGTAATTCAGAAGCTGGTGCTTTAATGATGTTGGTATAAGACTGGCAAGTGTGACACTTCTTTACATGTTGATAGAAATCTGTTTCCATAGTTGACTAGTAGTATCCTAGTCAAAAGATCTTCTTGGCAAACATGAGCCCATTCATGTGCAGGCCGCACTCTCCTCCGTGGATATCCTCAATGATAGTGGAGGCTTCAACTTCGTCTACACATCTCAAGAAAACATGATGACATGACTTCTTGTAAAGGGTCCCACCATGTAAAACAAATTGAGCAGCTAGTCTCCGCAGCGCACATTGATCATTCTTAGAAGCCATGGATGAGAGAGTCTAGTCTTCCAGATAATTCTTGATATCGAGGAACCATGGTTCCTTATTTAAATCAGTAGTTGTAATCTGGAGGTAATATGCTGGCTAATTTTTCTGTTCAATCTCAATTGGTGTCATATCTACCCCTTGAGGGATGTCAATCATTAAAGCTAGTGTGGCTAAAGCATCTACAAAACTGGTCCTTCTTCTACCAATGCAGTCGAACGTCAGATACTCAAAACTCTTGGATAGTATCTATAGACATTAATAGCAGTCTAGGAACTTCTCATCGTGGATGAACCAATCTCTGGTTGCTTGGAAGATGACAAGTGCTGAGTTTTCATAGACTTCTAGTTCATTAATGCCAAGATCAATGACAACTTTCAAACCGATGATGCAAGCTTCATACTCGGCTATATTGTTGGTACATTAAAAGTGTAGCCTTGCAGTGATTAGAATGAGGACACCTATAGGGGAAATGAGCATGCCTCTAATCCCGTAGCCTAACTGATTGATGACTCTATCGAAGCACATCTTCCATCTAACAATCTTGTTTAATTCAACTTCAACACAAAGTATGTGTTCATCTGGGAAGTCAAATTTCAAGGATGAGGGTTCATCTGCTGGTCCATCTGCTAGGAATTCGACTATGACTTTCCCTTTGATAGCTTTTTGTGAGACATATGTGATGTCAAATTTTGATAGCATCATGAACCATTGGGCAGTTCTTCTTGTGGTTACAGGTTTCTCGAACAAATATTTGATGGGATTTATCTGAGAAATCAGAAACACTTTGTATGAAGGGAAATAGTGCCGAAGCCTTTTGGTGATATAGACTAGGGAGAGGCAGGTCTTCTCAAGAGGCGTATATCTAGTTTTATAGTCAAAAAACACTTGCTCAGATAATAGATGGCATGTTCCTTCTTCTCTGTCTTGTCATGTTGTCCTAGCACACATCCCATGGAGTTATCGTGCATAGTCAGATACAAAATGAGCAGACGGTCTAGCTTTAGAGAAATCAATATAGATGGGCTTAGAAGATAGTTCTTGATATTGTCGAAGGCAGTTTGGCAGTTGTCATTTCATTGGGTTGGAATATTCTTTCTTAGTAGTTTGAATAGGGGCTCATAAATGGGAGTGAGATGAGTGATGAAATGACTGATGTATTGGATATAACCTAAGAAACTGCATACATCTTTCTTTGTGCGAGGTGTAGGCATTCCAATAATTGCTTTGGCCTTGGATGGATCAACTTCTATGCCTCTTTCACTGATGATGAAGCCTAACAGTATCCCATGGAAGGCTCTAAATATGCATTTGTTTAGGTTCAATTTCAATCTATACTTCCTGAGACAGGCAAAAAGCTTCCACAAATGGCTCAGGTGGTCTTCCTTATGACAGGATTTGATAATCATGTCATCAACATAGACCTCCATTTCTTTGTTGATCATATCATGGAAGAGGGCAGTCATGGCCCATTGATATGTTGCCCCTACATTCTTGAGACTGAATGGCATTACTTTATAGCAGAATGTGCCCCAAGGAGTTATGAAAGTAGTCTTCTCATGGTCTTCCACTAACATCTTGATCTGATTGTAGCTTGAGAACCCGTCCATGAAGGACATCATCTCATGTCCGACAGTACTGTCTATGAGAACATCAATGTGGGGTAGTGGAAAGTCATCTTTGGGACTAACTTTGTTCAAGTCTCTGTAATCTATGCACATTCGGACCTTACCGTCCTTCTTGGGTATAGGGACGATGTTGGCTAACCATTAGAGATATTAGATAGACAAAAGGAAGCCTAAGTCTAATTATTTTTGGATTTCTTCTTTAAGGGCTAGGGACCATTTTGGTCATAGACGCCTAGGCTTTTGCTTGATGGGGTGAATATCTTAGTTAGTGGGAACTTATAGGTGACAAGGTCTGTGTCTAGACCAGGCATGTCTACATAAGTCCATGCAAAAATGTCTATGTATTCTCTATGTAAGTTCAACAAGGCATGCCCTAGGTCTAAAGTGTTGGGGTTCCCAATTTTCACAACTTTAGGCATGGTTTCTGACCCAAGATTGATCTCTTGGAGGTCATCTACCGATGGAAGATTTTGGTTCTCTTGTCACTCAAAGGCCTTGATCACCTCTTTTGGCAGCATTTCATCATCATTCAATTCCTCTTGTTTCTATTTTTGAAAGAAAAGCTTTTAGTATGAATTTACATGAAAAGGGGATTTAATACCCGAGAAGAGCAACTGGACTTGGACTCAGACTCCAAGCTGCCTACATACCCGATGTTTGAGCTGATCTCAAGTTTAGGAAAGCTTGTTCAGCTGGGATCAAGTTGCATGTCATTTTGGTCTCGGGGTGGACCAAATTTACATTTTTTTTGAAAAGTAGTTGTGCCTGAAGGTACTTCTCTGGTTGCCTGCATACATGACTTTTATCATGAGTTCTTTGAAAACATTGGTCTGTCAAGATCAAGCCACATGTAGTTCTTTGACTACAAGGGTAAAGAAAGCAAAAGACTTTTTTCAAAAGTGACTGGGTCTAAAGCTATGTCTTAGGTTGCCTACGTACCCCTTACAAGTGCACAGGTTGAATGTTTTGACAATTATGAGTCGGTAGGGATCATGTCTTATGTAGTTCTTATACAAAAAGGGTAAAGAAAGATTAAAAGCTTTTGAAAATTTGAATAGGAGTGGGATAAAGTCTGCTTTTCCTGGCCTTCCTTCTCAATCATTCATCACCTAGTCCTGGTCTTCCACTGCTATAGAGTTGGCTCGTTCAGTCTGCTCTACAGCTTTGACGGGTACCCATGATTCTGGTATGATGGCTTGGTCAGGGTCAATCTCATCTAAGTCTAATTCCCCACTCTCAATCACTAATTGGAGTGCTTCTCTGATATCACCAGGGAGTGAGAATAGACTTAGAGGAGTTAGGTTATCCTCCCTATGTTCTGAGGTGTTGGGGGTTGAACATTCCTCAATCTCAAGGATGGACGACTTAAAATTGGTCATGTGGGTATGAAGAGCAGTGTTGAGATGATAGGTGGGATGTTGATTGATGACTGGTTCTATTGATGAGTGTTATATGCTGGGCTTGGGTGGTATTGATTGAATTGGTGAATTAGTTGGCAGGGCAGTGTAGGTCTTGGAGAGTTCAGAAGCTGATACAAAATGTTGTGCAGTTCTGTAGACGGCTTTCTTCTTTTTGTTCTTCTTGAACTGATGCTTGAGGAGAGGATTGAACCCTAGGCCTGCCTTGTATGGTACTCTGATGGCCTTGATGGGGTTCTTTCTTCCTTGAGAATGCTTGCCTAGGCCCTTGTTTGGATTGAACTTCATTTTGGCCATCATGTTGAATTTTGGCAGAAGTATTTCAATCTTCCTCTTTAGCTCTGCCACTTCTTTTTTGTGTCTAAAACTTCAAATTGATATGAGGTAAATGTGTTCGGGGCTTGCAGGTTCCCAACTCACAATATATTTTGGCCTGTCATTGTGATGACATCCGTATCTGTTGGCACTATAATGACTTCGTCATTAATGATGAATTTGACCTTCTAATGAAGAGTGGATGGGACGGCACCCACCTGATGAATCCATGGTCTTCCCAATAGCATTATGAAGAGGATGGTATGCTCAGTATCTAAAATTGAACTTAGAACATTCTCCCTTCTATCACTAGGGGAATGAACACTTCTCCTTGGCCATGACTCACTGAATTGTCGAAAGCGCTTATGTCACATGGATTGCGTTTCACACGGTCTGAGGGAACTCCCAATATGTCTAGTGTATCCTTGGTACAGATATTTAAAGCTGATCCATTGTCTGCCAAGATGAGGGGAATACACATGTCTGAGTGATGTGCTGTGATGTAGATGGATCTGTTGTGTACGGTGTCACCCTCAAAGATCTCATCCTCTGAGAATGTGATGACTCATGGCATTGATACCCTTGCCACCATATTTTTCAATCTGTCTGGTGTGATCAAAGCATCCACAAAGGACTTTCTGAATATGTTCAAGAATCTCTCTCTATGTTGCTCTAATGTTAGCAAAAGGCCTCAATCTGTCTGGTGTGATCAAAGCATCCACAAAGGACTTTCTAAATATGTTCAGGAATCTTTCTCTATGTTGCTCTAATGTTAGCAAAAGGCCTAAAATAGAGACCTGTGCAGGTGTCTTAGATAATTGCTCGACCAAGAACAGGTGAGACTTCGAAATAGCTGCTTTGAAAATCTCATTCTCTTTCTTCTCTTCTGCTTCTTTGGTCTATCTCTGTGTTTCTATCTCTATTTCTTATTCTACTATTTTCTCCTTCCCTTTGCCCTCAAGATGTAGATATGTGACTGGCTTTGAGACTTTGCTCGACCGGGTAATAAAAATTGTGAGCTCTTTCAGCTCATCTTTCAAAAGTTCAGGATCTATGACTTCCCCGACTAGGTAGCCCAAAGGGACTTTATTCAACAGGTATTGGATTTTGGTTGGTGGAGGAATGTTGATGACTTGGTAAGGAGATGAAAGTTCTGTAAGCTGGGCATATAATGATGGTGGTGGGATGATATGGGGTGATGAAAAAGGGTCATGAGTTGTTGAACCTTTCTCATATATGTTGATGTCAAGGGGAAGAACTGTGATTTGGCTATTTGGGGCCGTATCCCACATGTTTGTGAGCAAGTGCTCATACTCAAAAGAGGGAATAGGCTTAGGGCAGTATCTGTTTATGGTGGACACTTGGTCAGTGTTAGGCAAAAAGATGACTTTCTTAGGTTCTAAGATCTTGGTAATATAACTGGTAGGGTTGAATTGGGATCTGGTGATACCTATCATATTGACCCCTTTTGGTGGCTTGTGGTTAGGGAGTGGATTTTGGATGAGGTTGGAGTTTGATGGAGGATTGGTGGGTGTAGGGTTAAATGATACTTTACCCTCATCGATCAGGTCCTGAATGTTATGCTTTAAGTAGAAACACCTGTCGAGAGTGTGCCTTGGGGTCTGGTGATATTCACAATGCTCCACTTAGTTGTAGCGGTAGGGCAAAGGATAAGGTGGAGGTCTTGGATCAATCAACTACAACAGATTTTTCTTGATGAGATACTCCATAATGTACTTATAAGAGTAGGGCAGAGGGGTGAATTTTCTTTTCTTCTCTAGGTGCACCCGGCTATCTGGGTTGGTAGAACTGATGTGTTTAAGGAGGGATGATATTCATGGCTACATGATAGCTTTGAGTTGGTTGTGGCAGAGGCAGAACATAACCGTTGTTCTAGCTAAGCCGAGGGACTTCAATGGTTTACACAAAGTTTGATTCTGGTCGGGTAACAGCTGCTTTCTTTGGTGCATTTTTTGAGGAACTGGCTGGGGTAAGTGATGCTTTATGTTGCCTTGATTGCCAACTCCACCTTTACGGCTTTGTCGACAACCTCGACAAAATTACTCTGCGATGCGGTCAGGAGCATCAGCTAGTAAGTAGGACCCAACATCCTCATGAAGGTTGATATCATATCTTCTTCAGACATATGATGTTTTAGGTTGGAGGTCTTCAATCTCCACCTATATGCAAAATCCCTGATACTCTCTATTAAAGCAGGCCTCATTCCTTTGACTTCTTCTCTGGTTGGAAGCAATTTAAGGTTAAATCTATAATGATTGAGGAATGACTGTGTCAAGGCCCTCCATGTGCTGATATTGCTCTTCTGTTGGCTTGTTATCCATTTCCCAACATTTTTCTCTAGACTCTAGCCAACTATCTGGACCAGGATCCGCTCATCATGTCCCCATTGGAACATAGCATTACAGTATATGCAAAGATGTATCCTAGGACAAGTGGTACCATTGTATTTCTTTATATTTGGCATCAGATATTCAAACATCATCTTCTCAAACTTAGAGAGGGTAGGAATTTGAGGCCGCTCACTAGTGTTGTGTTGGCTAAGGGATGGTGAAGAGGTTTGAGGTAATGAAGAAGATTGACCAGAATTGGGGGTGGATGTCCAACCATGCCGAGACATGAAGTCCCCAATTAATTGCTCCACTTCTGACTTGAATCCCTCTAAAGGAGTGTCTTCAGGGTTGGTCCTACCAGGAGAGGAATTTCCCACAGATGCTTCTGGGAGGGTAAGTGGTGTAATTCTTGTAGTAGGAAGAGGTGATGATTTGTCGGCCATAGCTTTGCTACGTTGTGCTTTCTTTTACTTTTGCAGTCGAGTCTCTAGGGGAGCAATTATAGCTTGCTTAACTGAGTTAAAAGAAAAGAAGGGTTTTTTATATTTTGCAAAGTTTATTTTTTACATTCATTTATAGATTGATAGCTAGGTGCTTTACAAGTGCATATGGCATTCAAGTGAATTCATGTCCTTGAGTCTTAACCACAAGTTTTTGGAAACAAAACGTTGTACATTATATATATATATATATATATATATATACATCAAAAAATGATTACAAAAGGAGGGGATAGTTGCCCCAATATATCAAAAGACAACATAAAATGAAAATCTAAAGATCAGGCACTACTAGAGGTGGTGGAGTTGGCACTAGTTCATAACCCAAGGAGAAGATCTGTTCTCTTAGCTTGTGAACCCATAACTATATCCATTGATCCTACACAAAAGCCATGCTATTGCTGCACCTTATCTCAAGTCCCAAGTCTTCATAGGAAATCCTATTGTCATTGAGTTCATTCTACAGGGAGTGAATGAGCTCTGCTTGAGTTTCATTCCAATGATGGGTACACTCATGTGAGACCTTGGCCTTTGTACACAAAAGTATCTCAGCTTCTAGGGTAGCCTTGGTTTGGGCATGTGAAGCCCGTTCTTTGGCTAAGTCTGACAATGCTCGCTCATTCTCTACTTGAGTCTGAGAAGGCTATGTATGTAATGACGATGTTGATTTTGTGCATTGTTTCTTACTTAAAGAGGTAGATGCTAAAGGTGTAGCAGGTTGTAGAAGTGGCTTATGCAGAAGCCAATGCTCATATGCTAGTGTCGTGGCCTGTGTCTTTATGGATACTAGCTATGGATGTCCTAAGACTCCAGTGTGTGAGCTATCCCATAGAGCGGCTAATGTAGACCATGTATGATTAGATGTACGGTGATCTAGTTTGCATATATCTTCGAAAATTGTGAGAAAATTGAAGAGTTCTTATCTAAGTGCCAACTACTGAAGAGTGCATATGGGTACATAAGGAGTGCTTTGGTGGACTCCTGTAATGACCATGTATGTGCAGTCTTTGGTAGCAAGGAGTGGGTAACGTGCTTTGTGCCATACGACATGCCAAGTGATCTGTTCAGAATGTATGACAGCTAATAGGTTCTGATAACCTGATGTAGTTATTCTATTTGGCAAAGGTTAGCTTTTGACATGGACGTGTGCCTGAGCTAGATCTCGTGACACATAAGTCGAAAAAGATGCAAGGACAGATAGATGTTCTCGTAACTAAGCTTGTAAGAAAGCTGGACAACCATATAGTCGGCCTTTGGGATGTCGGACACAATGTGAGAGACTAGAGATAGTCTCTGAGATGATCATAGGTGTGAGTGTTTTCTTTTGAAGGTGCTGATCGAGGATGTCAAGTAAGATGTCATGGATGTGATGGTGGCTATGTGATAATAAGAGTTGTCCTAAGACAACTAGAGTGAATCCTCTGAATTTGACGGGGTTGTTGAAGTCACCAACTTTCTTCTAACCTTTTTCCAATAAAAGGTCGAAAGGACAGTGCAAATATTCTCCTGTGGCTTACTTGGGTAGGGAGGCTTTGGAGATTTTCAATGTGTGGAAGCTTTACAAATAGCTAGTCTTGTGAACTGGAATTATGGCACTGACACCAAGATGATGTTCCCAATCTAAAAAGGATTCGAGCTCCTCAATAGTGGGTGTGAATTCTTGTTCTCCGAAGCTGAAAACCATAGATGTCGGATCACAGAAGGAAATGGTTGCCTCTATTAGTGGCCAATCCAGATTGATTTGTGCTAGGGCCAATGTTGACCCTAGTCGGCTTTGACTTTTCTAGATTTCCCTTTCTTTAGGGGGAAGGGCAATTAGGGAATTTGTAAACTTTGTGGAGATAGTGGGGTATGTATCTAATTGTAGCAATTTGTGAGCCATGTATGTAAGCATAAACATGAACACAGAGTTCAAAATGTCATTTTATAGCTAAAAATAACATTTTGCAGAAATTAAGCCTAACACCCATTTTTTTGCCTTAACGCTTGATTTTAATTGAATTAAAAATAGGCGTTGAGAAAACAATTGGGCGTTGGAATAGTTATAGCAAAAATGCTTGACGCCTAATTTTTGCTTCAATGCCTGTTTTTTAATTCAGTTTTTAACAGGCGTTAGGTACACAATTAGGCGTTGAAATCAATTACGAGTTTAAATGACCCACGACAAGTTTTTTTTGTCTTTTTGTATTTCCTATTGCCATTTTTGTTTATAAACAGTGGAAGAGGTCCCAACAAGTTGATTCTCTTCTTTCTTTTTTAACTTTCAAGCAAAAGTCTTTCTTTGTCTTTGTGATTTTGATGAAAATGAATCAAGGGGAATCAAACCATCACTTTTCACTTCTCTTGGTGCAAGAGAAAGCTCTATGGAAGCACCCCGTTGTGGATGATGTAAGCTTTTTGACTTGATCATGAGTTTACTTTATGCTTTTATAGATTTTCTTTGTTTTGAATATTTTTTTATTTTAATTTCATGTTTTTGTTGTTTTCGATTGTTTTCTGTTTGCCTTTTCTTTGCATTACATTGTATTTTTATGTTTTAATTCATGTAAGTAGAGTTATGTCACTTTGATTTTGATTTATTAATGATTTAGAATAGGTTTTTGTGCATTTTTTGGTGATTTTTGGGTTTTCCAACGCCTAAAAATCATTGCTCTTAATTATAGCCATAACGCCTATTTTTTGTTTATTTTAAAAAATAGGCTTTGGAAAAAACAGGCATTGAGTTAAAAAATAGGCGTTAGCCAAAAAACAGGCATTAGGCTTGAGAGACAGATTTGCTACTTTGATATTTTTACTTCCTTTTGCTTTGTTTTTTATTCTTTTTTACTTCTAAACACTATTCTAACATGTTTTAATGTGTTTCTTTTATAGGATAAAGGAAAAGTACAACATCATGGTTTGTGGTCCGGGGTTTCAGGATTATGGGCTCAGATGTGCTTAGATGTTCAAGAGAGAATTAGGGTCATGGGTTTTAGCCGTTTCTTAACCATTCTAATGTTGTCGGCTGATAAGGCTGTACTGATGGCCCTAGCGAAGAGGTGGTCCCTCATCACTCGGACTTTTCATCTTTTAGTGGGGGAAATCAGGGTGCCCCTGATTAATTTCTTTATGATGATCGGGCTTTCCATGGACGGGACACCTCCACCGAGCTCAGAGGATTTTGATGCTGACTTGGTGGTTCGCTGCATTGGGCCACAGCCTGTGGTATACTACAACGGCACTAAAAGTGTCCTTTCATCGGGGTTCGAGAATGACTACATCTAGGCCACGAATGTGTGTACGTCAGCAGAGAAGGCATTTTTTACCCAGGCCTTCTTGCTATACATGTTGAGCCACTCGATCTTTTGCGGGAAGAGCAATAGGGTTTACTTCTACCTATTGCCAGTGTTGGAGGATCTGGATCTTGTGGCCACGTGGAGTTAGGGTAAATTTGCCCTCGAGTGGATATACCTCAACATGAGCGAGATTTTGGCCGGATAGAGCCCTCATGCTTTTGTGGGCCTATGCTTTCTATGGGAGGTATGACTTTATTTTATTTGCTTTCTTTCAAGTTTTATTATTTTTATTTTTAATACTAACATTTGATTTTAACTTTGTCTTATTCCTTTTTTTAGTTTTTACGGATGTGGTGTTATGAGCACTTCCCTTCCTTGGCCCCTAGGTGGAGGGGTGAGGAGGTACTCCGCTTTCCTTGCATGGTGGGGTGGAAAACCACCCACCACATGACCCAAAAGTCGATCTCGGCCTTCCAATATGAGTTGGATATCCTCACAGTCAACCGGGTAAGTACATTATGCTTTTCTTGATCTTTGTTCATAATTTATCTTTTTTTGTAAATCATTTTCTAAACTTTATTATGCTTGTGTAGATCAAGTGGCAACCATGGACTCGTTGGGCTTTGGAGGCAGATGATGCCCAAGACCAAAACTCTTTTTGGGGTTGGTCTTGCCAGACTGTGGTGCTGGTGGCTTTAAGTGAGGTGACCATATACCTTGATGAGAGGTTTTGGCGACAAGTTGGGGGTAGGGTAGAGGAGTTTGTAGTCCCACACCCACCCCCACAAGTGATTGATATTGAGGATGCCATTGGTCGAGGGGATGAGGGCACCAATGTCGTAGCTCTCTTAGATTGGGCTCGAGATTATCATGAGTGGTGGGCCACCCAGACTTGTGGGCCCTTGGGTTGACCCATTGAGCTTCTTGTAAGTGTGGTTTGTTTTATTTCTTATTTTGAAAGATATTTTAATTTGTCTTATTTCTTTTTAAAATTTTAACCACACTTACTTGATCTGAACAAGCTGCTACTACATAACCCCTAGAGGAGCCAGCACCTCCAGCCCATCGAGGGAGGAAGAGGAGAGCTCCCCCAGTTGAGCCTGATTTGATGGGCATGGTGCTTGAGGTGGTAGTTGTGACTAACCCCAAGGGTGGGGCTAGCAAGGAGCTTTTTCCAGAGGCGGAGCTTCTAGAGGGTTCGGTGCCCCCTGAGAGGATGACTCAGGTATATTTTTGGTTTGTTTTAAGTTTATTTGAAATCTCATGCATTTGTTCTTTGTTTTTATTTTTTTGATTAAGCCTTGTGTACTTATGTAGGATTCCAAGGAGGTGTACCTCAATGCCCTCCAGAAGTTGGCTAGGTGTTTTGCTCTACTAGGGTAAAAACACCAGGCCCATCGGACTGAAGTTGCGGCAATAAAGGCCACACACTGAGTTGAGATATAGGAGGTAATCATATCACAACTTTGTTTTGTGTTGTTATTGTTTATCTTTTGGTTTATATTTTTATGGTTTTGACATATGTATTTTGATTTTGTAGTTACAAAGATAGATTCCTGTCCTGGGAGACATAAGAGGTGTTGCTAGAGACACTGAGATGTCCTCTACTGAGCCTGAGATGGAGCGACTAAGGGGAGAGCAAACTGGAGTAGAGCAGCCCACAAGAGAGCCCGAGGTTGGCGAGGAGCAAACTACGAGGGAGCCTGAGATTGGTGGAGAGTCTGAGGTATAGATTGCTCTGGTGTCTAGTGGTGTGGTGAGAGTGGCTCCTTTGTGGGTTGATGATAGTCCTCTTCGGACTGTACTTGGTAGTGCTACTGTTCCACCTCATGGTGATGATAGAGTCAAATATGGCATTGGACACTCATATTCTCGGAAAAGGCTAAAGCAAAGGGCCAGAAAGGGGACAATAGATTACGTGGGCAGCAGCTCAGATGAGTGATTGGAGATTAGACTCTTTTTTTTATTCATTCATTGAGGGGGTGTAATTAAACATTTTTTTGGTTGATGAGTTGCATATGTTAACCCTGGATGACTTTTAGACATGCTTTAAAGTTTTTATTTACTTGGAGGATGTTTGGACATCAGTTTAGCTATACATTTTAGTTGCTTGAGGATGGCTTTTATTCATTTTATTTATTTCTTTCATGGTTTAGTATATTTGTTTGTTCTACTTGTGGAATGTCTACGCAATCTATGCTATCGCGTTTACATATATTATGCAAAAGAGGTGAGAGATTCAAATTTAAACTAGAAGGTAAAATCTGGACCTAATTATCTAGAAAAATAATTTGAACTAATTTTATAAAGTCGGACATGAATTCCTGGTTCCATTTAATCAATCATGCAAAGCAATCAATCAAAATCACTTCAATCAAGCCTAAAGCTAGATCTCTAAGCTATTGAGTATAGCCTAATAACTCTAAGCTAAAAATGACTAAATATGCATGCTTTTTGAGATTCTAATAGATGAAGTGTACTAATCGAAACACATCCCCGAAAAAGATCAGATCATAGAGTGATAACTAGCTTAGGAAACTTGGAATGGTCCTGTTGCATAGCAATAACTGCTCAGACGTTGTTCCCATCTTATGTGGTGATCCAATGTTGGTCCATTGGTGGGTGATGACCTAGATAAGGGTTCATGATAGTGATGTATTGGTGCAATGCCATGTCCTTGCACTCATTTTGTGCAAAACATAAAATAACAGAGATGTGTTGCATACAAGTTGTTCAAATGTGAATTTTGATCCTACTAACTAATTCAAGTTGTCTTAAAGCTATGTGAGCATGTTTTCTATCCAATGCATGGCAATTTGGAGTGATTATTAAAGATGGAGTGTTATCCTAACTAACTAATGAAGTGACCTAAGTCTAGTTCAAAGCAAGTAGGCATGTGAGAGAGCATATAAATATGTGGAAACAAATGTATAAATGAAAGCATGTATGTAACATAGATAAAACTCATATATGTGGAGATTAAACATGTCCCTAATGGAGTCGCCATTCCGTGGAAATTGGTGCGCCCACTTCGGCTCTGGCTCCTTCAGGTTGCTGTGGGCACCGGGGTAAGG
>JAOXJP010146314.1:0-13224 GCA_025762735.1 Platanus orientalis | reverse complement strand
GGGCACATCAGCACCAACAAGTGAAATGCACCGTCCCAAAAAGTGAAGATCACTTGTTGGTGCTGATGTGCCCTCCCCCTGACTAGGTGCAGAGAGGAACAGACGATAAGAGGAGTAGATACAATCCACTCTCAAACTAAGAATGATTTTAGGGGTTGAGACATCAGCACCAAAAAAACTGATATACAGTTTTTGGGGATGCTTTTCACTTTTTGGCACTGATGTGTCAGCCCCTAATGTCATTCTTACTTTAAGCTAACTTTAAGTTGTCCTATCACATCCATAGGGCCAAAAGAGTGAATTGATGGTGATTTTCACTTTTTTGGATTGTTTAGATTAGGTGTGACCCCTAAAGTCAGAACAAGGTCCGACAGGTATCAGGGGTTTGGTCCTGGCTTGACCGATTAGAACAGCAAGTCGGTCAGATTGACTCGGTGATAGCCTATATATGTAACTTGGTATGTGTATAACCTAAGTATATACATACTGTATCATGTCCTCTATTTTTATTCCTGTTGAACTTCAAAAATTGATGATCCAAGGCTCAAAATCCTTTCTGATGGGATAAAAATTAACCGGGAGAGTTGGGAATTCTCAGGTGATAGGAAATATAGGGGGGAAAGGGAGACTGTTTAACCTTTAAGATCTCCATCACTTTAACCCGGGTTCTGAATTGCATAACGAGCTTGCAGAATATATATCAGGCATGAAGTCTCTCTCGCTTAGCTAAGTTCCTGAAAAGCCATTTATTTCCTAAAAACTAAGTGAAAGGGTGGTCCAACCTACCTGTGGAGTTAGTGATGGTCCTGATGGAGGAAACGATTAATTAGTCATACCATCCTTCATTGTCCTATGGCAGTAAAGTCTGGTATGCTTCCCCATTCCCTCTAAGAACCAACTTGAGTCCTCGGCTGACCTTTGCCGATTGGTTTAGAAGCTGGATTGAATACCAATTTCTCCATCTGTGTTTCTTGCTTGGCTTTTGGAAGGGACAAAACGATGCTCTATCCAATACTACTCGTTTTAACCTTGGGAAAGTTTCTCTCGCCTACAGGTATCTGCAGGAAATCAAGGACCCTCTTGGGAGGCTTAGGATCCTGTCCTGTCTGCTTATGTCCTGTTAGGCACAACCAAATATACGGTTTGACATTAAAAAAAAAAAATGGTTATTTATAAGTTGTGCACATCTTTTATGCCAAACCATGGGGAGAGAGAGACCCACCCTTGCAGCAGATTAATTCAGTTCTCCAAGGCGGATTCAGGATTCATCTTTTTATCACAGATTGCCAAGTAATCATCTTTTGTGATGGAGTCGATAAAACGGATAGATTAATGTGCTGTAGTGTTCTTATTGTTATATTTGAATTATAGTTAAGATTCAAAATGAATCATATGTTATATGTGTGGACATTATGGGCTGTTGAATTGTGTGGACCAAATAGGCCCACATGAGTTACTTAAGTTCTTGAGTTTGTTTTAAAGATTTGGAGGGATCTTTGAATGAAATGTTTTGTTTAAAGTTTTAGTGTTTCCCTCCAAAACAAAGTAACTCAACTCCCAAAGGCTTTTGCCTTGAAAGTTTAGTTCCACAAGAAAAGTGAGGAACTTTGACATCCACCTTATAAGTAAAGGCAAGACCCTAAGGGATAATGGGGTTGAAGAGGATAGGGAAATTTGGGGATGTTTGTTTGCATCACGAGCGCGTGTGTCGAACCGAACCGAGCCAAACCGAACAAGACCGGATCGTGGCATGGGTGTGGATGTGGATGTGGATGTGGGTTATACGAATTAATCATTATGATTTTAATTTACTTAAATAAATATATTTATTTTGGTTGATTACAATTTACTTAGTTTCTTATTTTAGTTGATATAATATATGGTAATATATCATAGATGCGTTATTAAATCAATTGAAATTATTGAGATTAAATTCGGGTTTAATGTTTTTCAAAAAGAGCCTAGCTCTTTATGGAAAGCATGGGTGTAATCGATTTCGTCTTTTATAATACAAGACGAAGAGAAGGAAGAAGAAACATAAATGATTCTATGTAAACTAGGGTCTTTCTTCTTCTCTGTTCATTATCATTTGTTCTTTTGATTTATATTGGTATTTATATTGTTACTTCATTGGCACTGGAGGTGGGTCTGAGCGATTCAAACGAGTCTCTGTTAACCTTGCGGGGTCTATAGAGAGGTTGGTGTTTCCTGGAGGTGATCGTCGATCAAGCCTACCGTACTTGTGACAGACCAACGAATATCGCTTTAAGGACAACGTCTATAAGTGCTCAATCACCAACGATAAGTTGTCTTTTACTCTTTTACATTGCAGATATTGAATCAATACCTAATCTGTTGGACTGCATCTGTTACGTATCAGAACCTGTGAGTTGATACATATCAGTTACTGTTATTACATGCTCTTCACATATTCGTGTTTACCACTGCCATAAATCATCTCTGTCGGATATCTGTGAGTTGATACGTATCAGTGTTACTGCAAACTGTTTTTTTTTTTTTTTTTTTACAACAGTTTCCTGTTTAGGGCATCTGTCTACCTAAGCAAGGAGCTGCCAAATGGTAGTCACTTGCACACCTGTTAAGGTGGGCATCCCCTAGGCTTCAAAACAAACTTATTCTTCCATAGAGGGGAAAAAAATGGGGTCGTAAGTCTAGTTTGGGATCAATATGTGGGCCTTAAGTCTGAACGAATAAATGGGCAGACAGAAAGATGTCTAGTCTCGGGCATCTGCCGTCCAGTACTTCTAGGGGAAGTATGGGATCAAGCCTTTCTAGAAATCCATTAGAACTATATTTGGTGTCACTGAGCCAATTTCAGATCCATCCCAAATGTCCATCACCAGACGGATGAATGAGTGGGGACGGACAAATGTCCATGCCACGGACGGACAGCTACTATAATATCTAGGTTTCCAATCTCAGTAGGTGGCCTTCAGGCTCACATTTATGCATATTTTGGCGTCACTAAACCCCTTTTAAGCCTACCCAATGTGTCCGTCATCAGGACTGATGGGCCTGGACAAAACCAATGATGATACGCACACGGCCGGACAGTTACGGGATTATAGCATCTGTCCGTCCAATGCTCAGATAGGTGTCTTGGCGTCCATTCTTCTAATGCCGTATAAGACTCTCAGTTGGGTGTGTCTTGGTGGACTGGGGAATGTCCAGGGTATTTTTCACTGGACGGACATATGCTCTTGACAGATTAAAGACCATGCCTGGCCACGGACGGACAGTTGCTTGGAGGTACGCATCTGTTCGTCTTGCACTTCTGGGAAGATTCTGAGATCCAATCTCCCAAAGTCTTTTTGGACCATATTCTAGGCTTTGGGGGTTGCTTGGGGCTTGACCGAGGTCGACATAACTGGACGGACAGATGCCTAGACGGACATATATTTTAGGTTCAGACATCTATTCGTCTAGACGTGAACCCGAAATTTTCAGACAGCCATTAATGGTTCCCTGTAATTCGTGTAGAGTGCTTACTAACTTAACGACATCCCATACAAAACATCATTAAATAATTAAATTAACACTACAAGATTCCTACTGATCAAAGCTACTAAAAAACAGAAGTAAAGTGATCGAAACTGGTGCAGAGTACGTGTTACCTCTGCCATGTTGCTCTCGGCTGGGCTTAAGCAAATTCCAGCAAGCTCCGTGATGCAGCGGAATAGCAAGGAGAAGAACACGTCATTCTCATTTGTTGAGAAAAACCCTAAACTTCACCAAGGAAGAGAAACTTGCTCTGAAACTTTTATTAATTAAGAAAAACTCAATTGTCTAAAAGGCTATAATGCTTTAAATAGATAAAAGAAACTCTAATTCGTGTTAGGCACAAAATTAGGCTAATTTAGTAATTTTATCAAAAATAGCAAAATCGAGATACTAACAAAATCAAATACTACTATCACTAAGAAATATCCCAGAACAAATGAGATATTATTATGACTTCTAAGTAAAAAGTTATAGCGAAAAGAAAAATTACTAAAAATAGCAAAAACGCTGATTTGAAGGCCTTTATGAAGGAATTTATGTGAAAAGTGGTGGTGCTGATGGCAAAGCGATGAGTTTTGATCCTTGCGAAATTTCCCTTAAATTCACCAAATTTCACGCAATTCCGTCATCGGGACTCATGATTTCTACTAGTTTTTTTGCCTTTCTTATGTGTAAACTTCTGTCGGTCCCTCTACTCAAGGAAAACTTGTGTTGTTTGTTCTACATTAGTCCCCCTCAATTGAAAAGAACTCGATCTCGAGTTAGGTTCTGGGTAACTTGGTTCATCAGGCAGGTGGTACTCGAACACGTCAGCCACATTGAAAGTAGGTGAAATAGCCATATCATCTAGAAGATCAACAATATAAGAATTATTGTTAATCTTCTTGACAATCTGGTAGGACCATACTTCTTATCCTTCAGCTTGTTGTAAGTTCTCACAGGAAACCTCCCCTTTCGCAGATAGACCATCACCAAAATCTCCTTCATTAAAGATCTTCTCCCGCTTCTTCGTATCAGCTGCTCATTTGTATTTGGCACTAAACTCTGTAAGCTACTTCCGAACCTCCTCTTGTATGACTTGAATCCTATTTGCCATATTTTCAACTGCAATACTCATTTACAGGAAACTTAGGAAGTGGTACTAAATCCAGTGCGTGCTATGGCGGACAACAGTAAACAATGGAGAAAGGTGATTTTCCTGTCGACCTATTCTCCATACTGTTAAAAGCGAACTTTGTCTGTGCCAGTGCTAAGTCCCATTGTTTTGGTTTTCCACCAGAAATACAACGACTAAGATTGCCTAAGGTCTGGTTCATCACCTCGGTCTGACCATCAGTCTATGGATGACTTGTACTGCTATAATTCAGAGATGTGCCAAACCGCTTCCACAAAGTCTTCCAAAATTGTGAAAGAAACTTAGTGTCACGGTCTGATGTGATGGACTTAGGTACTTCATGCAAATAGACAATCTCCTTAAAGAACAAATTGGCTACATGTGTAGCATCCAAAGTCTTCTTGTAGGGAATAAAATGTGTCATTTTTTAATATCTATCAACTACCACAAAGATAGAGTTTACATCTCGCTGAGTCCGTGGAAGACCTAATACAAAATCCATAGACAAATCCACCCAAGGCAATGCTGGAATTGGTAAAGGTAGGTATAAGCCTGTATTTTGAGACTGACCTTTTGCCGTTTGACAAATTAGGCACTTACGAACATGATTGCCCACATCCCTTTTCAACTGAGGCCAATAATACTGCTCTTCAATGAAGGCCACTGTCTTGTCTCGTCCTAGATGTCAACTCAAACCACCACCATGCAACTCATAGATTATTTGCTCCCTTAGTGAACTTCTTGGGATGCACAATTGATTACAATGAAATAGGTATCCATCTTGAACTAGCATGCCTTCTACTGACCTTTCATTCTGGCACTTAGTCCAAATACTCTCAAAGTCATCATCTTCTTCATACAACTCCTTCAAGTAGTCAAAACCAATAACCTCAGTCCATAATGTTACTAACAAGGACACACGCACATCGACTCAACACATCGGCAACCTTATTCTGCTGGCCTGACTTGTGCTTCAGTGAGAATGAGAACTTTTGAATGTAGGAAACCCACCTGACATGCATTCAGTTGATGCTACTCTGACTGTTAATGAATTTTAATGCTTACTGGTAAGTGAATAACACAAACTCACATTGAATGAAGGAATGCTCCTAATGCTTTAATGCACGAAAGACTGCATAAAACTCCAGTTCATATATCAACCACTTCTTGCGTGTCTCACTAAGCTTCTCATTATAGAATGCCACTGGGCGATCGTTTTGTGACAGCACGGCACCTACCCCCTCAATGGAAGAATCACACTCTACCTGGAAGAGCTTCTCAAAACTCAGCAATGCTAAGACTGGTGTAGTAGACAATTTCTCTTTAATCAAAGCAAAACTGGGATCTACTTCTTTTCCCCACTGAAACTTTCATTTCTTCTTGCATTCAGTGATGGGTGCGACAATACTACTAAAATCCCTGACAAACCTCCTATAGAAGTTTGCTAGGCCATGGAAGCTGTGAACTTCACTCACTGTTTTAGGAATTGGGCATTCACGAATTGCTCTCACCTTCTCCTCATCAACTCGAATGCCATCAACACTCAACACAAACCCTAGAAACAATAAACTGTCGGTCATGAAATTACACTTCTTCAGATTGAGATACAATTTATTTTCTTGTAATACTATTAGAACCTTCCTCAAGTGTGCCACATGTTCAGTCTTTGTCCAACTATATATTAGGATGTCATCAAAGTAAACAACGATAAATTTGCCAATGAAGGGTTTTAATACCTGATTCATTAGCCTTATGAAGGTACTCGGAATGTTGGATAGTCCAAAAGGCATCACCAACCACTCATATAGACCCTCTTTAGTTTTGAACGCCGTCTTCCATAAGTCCCCAGGCCTCACACGAATCTGGTGGTACCCACTCCGTAGGTCCAACTTTGTAAAAATCTTCGATCCATTCAGAATATCTAACATGTCCTCTAGTCGTGGTATGGGAAACCTGTATTTGATTGTTATTTTGTTAAAGGCTTGGCTATCTATGCACATGCACCAACTACCATATTTCTTCGGAGTCAATAGAGTAAGTACAACACAAAGATTCATGCTTTTCTGAACCAGCCCATTTTGCATAAGATCATCCACTTGCTCCTGCAAAATTTAACTTTCTTTCGGATTCATCAGGTAATGTGAGAGATTAGGTAGGTTGGAACTTGGTACCAGGTCGATGTGGTGTTGTATATCCTACATCGGAGGTAAACTATGAGGTAGTTCTTCTGGAGTGATCTCTTTAAACTCATCAAGCATTGGTCTCAATTTCTCTAAAATTGCAACAGGTTCTGCTTGCACCACTCTTTGCACGACTAATACATGAATCTCCCCTGTATCCTCTACCTCTATTCCAAAGTCTTTGTTTCCAGAAAGGAGAAAATATTTTCCCTCCACTTTTGATGCTTCAGGTGAATCGTTCCCCCTAAGAGGTACTAGAGTAATTTTTTGTCCCCCTTTGTGGAAACTATAAACATTGTATCGACCCTTATATGTGGCATCAATGTCAAATTGCCATGGCCTCTCCAAGATCATATGATAGACATCCATCTCCACCACATCACACACAATCTCATCAAGATAAGTTTTGTCAATGAAGAAAGAGAAACGACAAGTACGTGTTACCTTTGATTCAATGCCCTTCTTAATCCACCCAATACTATATGGTGAGGGATGCTTTCCATCTTGAGGCTAAGTTTTAAAACTATGGCTTGAGACATAATATTCTCGGTGTTGCCACTATCAATGATGACATCACAGACCTTCCGGTTGATAGTGCATCCAGTCTTAAAAATACTTTGCCTCTGTGGGTGTCCCTCTCACTTTTGTGCTAATAATAATCTCCTCACCACAAGAGAGTGTGAGAGGAGATCTCCATCATCTGACTCGGTCACACCATGGTCATCATCCTCTGCTTCGTCATCCTCTGTTTACTTTTTCTCATCAACCTCGTCGCCCTTCACTAGGTTTGCCATTCTCCTTCGTGGACATTGGTTTGAACGATACCCAAGCACTCTACATTGATAACACTTGTCAACTGTGGATTGCTCATAAGGACTAGGATTCCAGGCTGTGTTTCCTATTGGACCACAATTGCTGCTCACTTCTCGATTCGTAGCAACTAGTGGTGATGAAGTCACATGTTGCTTTTCCTTATTCAATGCAGTGCGCGAAGATTCAAGGGAACCCCTGTTTGGCACCTAATTCCTTGTATGGGTTCGATCTAGTTGTGCTTCTGCTCTCGTTGCCGAGTTAATAGCCTCTGTAATAGAAAATATGGCTTGTAGGGATACTCGATCCTGGATGGCCACACGTAATCCTCCAATAAACCGTGAGACCTGTTGTGCCTCAATTTCTGACAACTCATTACATGCTTAGAGTCGATAGAATTCCTCTGTATATGCCACCACGATTCGACTTCCCTGCCTACAGTTCTGATACTGTTGGAAAAGTGTCTGCTCATAGTCTGGTGGTAAAAACCTAGCCTGCAGCATGTGCTTCTTCTTCAACCAAGATCACACTAACGCTTTTTGTCTTGTGCGATTAAGTCGAGTCTGCTCCCACTAGGCAGATGCCCCCCCAGTTAACTTATAGGCTACTAGTTTGACCTTCTTTTCTTCCTAAACCTCCATGTAATCAAAGAACCTCTCCACACCGACTTGCAAATCAGGGAAATATTCGATGTGAAGATAACCATCAAAACTGGGCAGGTCCATCTTCATCCGATATTCGCTTTGATCCCCTCGACTACCATATCCCCTGAAGCCTTGGCCTCCACGGCCACCATGACCTCCAAATCCCTAGTCTCTTCGTCCATGATTATCTCCTTCGACGAACTCTTCTTCGTCACTAGACGGTTCTTCATAGATTCGTTGCCTATTTTGTTGATTTGGAATATAATCACGATGGAGTTGATTACCGTCGTGATTCTTGTCGTCTCCACAAAGTTAAATAACTTCCAACATCAACCTAGTGATTGTTGTTTGCAAATTAGACAATACTTGTTGGTTGTCACGCTAAAAATTTTCAAAGTCAACTCTCAAAAGAACCACTCCTTCACGAGCACCATCGCCAAAGAGGTTACCATTGTTTTGTGAGTTAGCCATTAAATCCAGGCCTGCTGACTAGGCTCTGATACCAACTGATGCAACGGAATAGCAAGGAGAAGAACACGTTGTTCTCATTTGTTGGGAAAAACCCTAAACGTCACCAATGAAGAGAAACTCGCTCTGAAACTTTTATTAATTAAGAAGAGGAAAATTACTAAAAATGACAAAAATGCTGATTTGAAGGCCTTAACAAAGGAATTTATTCGAAAAGTGGCGATGCTAATGACAAAGCGATGAGTTTTGATCCTTGCGAAATTTCCCTTAAGCTCACCAAATTTCACGCAATTCCATCGTCGGGGCTCATGATTTCTACTAGTGTTTTTTGCCTTTCTTGTGTGTAAACTTCTATTGGTCCCTCTACTCAAGGAAAACTTGTGTTGTTTGTTTTACATCATTCCAAGAGGATAGCAGGAATGCAATAAGTGTTTGTGGAAGGTTTGGTGCAGTAATGATGGAGGGTGGGAGTGATGATTGAGCTAGGAGGGACTGTGGGTGATAGTGAATGAATGGAGAAGATGATGAATAGTGTAGTATGTGCACTTGCTTTTATTTTTTTCTCCCTTTGCATGGAAGGGGTGGGCCCCCTTTATAGCCAAAAAGGGGTCCACATGAGGGACTAGAATAGGTGAGGGCAAGATAAGTGGATTTGCGAGACTCTGGGAGCATGAGGGGAGTGACAATTTCCTTGTGACATGTGGCATTCATTTTGGTCCTTTCCCATGTTTTTTGGGAGGGGGAGCCATGAGGCGGCTCTTGGTGGATGGGTCAATGGGGATGAAATCACCTGCGACGCCCCCTTGTGGGGAAAGACACAGTGGGGTAGGACCCAATCACTTTTTGGATCTCCAAACCCCAAAAAGTAATTGGGTCCTACCCCACTGTGTCTTGCCCCACGAGGCATTGCACAAGGGGGGAGTCATAGGTGATATCGTCCCGGGTCAATGTGGACAAATGTTGGCCAATGAGGGGGTGATAAGCATTTTTTTCTATGGTCAAACCATGGGAACTTGTGCTGTAATGAGGCAATGTCATGTGTCAACTCACTTTTCCATGAGTGTGGAAAGGAATAGTGTCGCTACATGGCATCCTTTGTGGAAGGTGTCATTGATGAAAAATAACATTTATGGCATGTCATGTGTGTCATTCATTCACACATGCGTCATTGATGCATTGCCAACTCATTCTTTTGTCCTATTGCTTCGCATACTGTGAGGCTTCAATCTACAAGCTATGGATCCTTGATCGCCATAATTGGTTTTTAGGGTTTTCAAACTTTTCGGTCACAACACTGAGGTCGAAAATGAGTTTTGAGGTTTTTAAGACATTGTGCCTCAAGAGTGTCTAAATTTTGGGAAATGTGTAATATCAAATTAAAGAGGGAAGATGGCCAAATTGGCTTTTTAGTTTTTCACTGAAGTTGAAACCCTCGAGTCAATGGTCAACTTGTTTTTATGATTTTAGGTTTTGGAATTAGGTACGATCACAATTTTCCACGACTATTACGATGGGTTGTGGAAGGGGTAAATGGTTGAATCGGCTTTCAGGCTCTTCACAGGAAAGGAAGTCTTTAGGTTTTTGGTATGGTAAGCTTATTTAGTATGTCTATGGGATACCCTGGTTTTTAAGTTGTGTGTCTTCACAGATTTTCACAATGCTGTAGATTTTACAGAAGCGGGTCATGGGTGGCCCTAGCGAGGATGTCCAAACTTCTAAACTGGGTATTGCATAAGGGCAACTTTGGGTTTGCGGGTATCTGAAGGTGGTTTTAAGGGTGCATAGGGTATGAGGTGCTGCTTGGAGCTTTGGGATTTGCTTGTTTTGCTTAGTCAAAATTTGGATACTGACAATATCCACTAGATATCAGACCATATGTATCGTGGTCCTTTTATAAATATATATTTTTATAATGAAACAAATATTTAAATGGATCAGATATCGATTGATCCATATTTACTTTAGACTGATTGGATGCGAACCGGATACGGATTTTAAACCAGATAATTAGCAACCCTAAGGCAAACTAAAGCAGATCGTCGATGCCCATGTGTTTCATGAGGATTGTAAGGAATTACAATATATTCGAGTAAAGATTCGAACTCGCTCCATTCTTCTATATATTTTTGGTAAGTGTTCATCTCCTGTCCCAGCGGATTAGTCTGCTGGCAGAAAAGGGTTTTCTTAAGCTTTTTTATATATTATTTTTTTTTGGTAAACGTTAATTAGTCTTTGATAAGATAGAGTCTCGTCTTTTCAAACACGAGGGTGCCAATAATACAGCAAGTAAGCCAAGCAACGTGGTCGCTATAACCAAGTAAAATATATTTTTTTAAAGATTGACGACAAAGCTGAACCTTAAAGGACATTAACATGGCTTGGCGAGAACAATAAATATTGGTTTGTGAAACAATAATCTATACAGCCGTGTTAATCATGTGCATATTATATAATTTCTTTTACATGAAGCAGGTGAGAACTATAGTCTATTGGGTCTTGCTAATCGTGTGCAGCGAAGTTCTAATTTTTTTATGAAACATTAGATAGGATCTTCATTATCTTAGTTACTATAAATAGTGACAATGGGACTCTCACATCCATAATCCAAAAAACAGTGCTTTTTCCATTTGAGAGGAAGAAAAATGAATTGGCGTGCAGCCAACACCTTTGGTTGCTTTGTGTTTACAATCTTGTGTTGTTTACCCATAAACCATGGATCACGTGTAATTATGCCTTCAGGGTCCTCTTGTTCTAATACCATGCGAGGGCGTGTAGTCAACGAGTTGTATGTTAACTTGCCCGCAGATGATGTCTGGGCAGTATATAGCTCACCCGATCTGCCGCGGCTCATTCTTGACATTATACCTGGCTATTTCAAGAAAATAGATATTGTCAAAGGCGATGGAAGGGTTGGTACGGTTCTAGACATTGAAATTGTTGAAGGTAAATCTATATTTGCCATTCTTTTCTATTTGATCGCAATATGGCCACAGACTGTTCTGTTATGTATGCAAATATGGCTATCTAAGAGATAACCTTTGCAGTTGCCTAAAACAACTCAGCATTTTATCCTGATCGTAAGACTGTCCTGCGACGGTCTGTGACGCACCGGTTTGGATCCTGTCCAGCTTCCTTTTGGTCTATTAGGACCTGTCTGGCATAACAGGTAGACAGGTCACCAAATAGGTTACTATCCAACCTGCTTTTCCAGTGACCTCATGTAGCTAGACAGGTCCTAACAGGCCGGACAGGATCCAAAGCCCTGATGCACATATGGGGGAGTATCCTCTGAGCTGCCCCCCTTTGTGCGACTTTGTGAGCCGAGACAGAGGGGAAGTATCATTTCACTTTTGGGGGGTGATGTGTCATCTCCAAAAAGTGAAATGATACCCCCTTGTGCCTTGGCTCACGATGTCGCACAAGGGGGGCGGCGCAGAGGATATGTGGCTGTACCCACAAAAAATATAGTCACTTTTTTGGGGCGGCCTTGCAAGCAGGAGAAGGTCCGGCCACTCGCTGTGTGGTGTATGCATCATTTCATCGGAAAGCAGTTTGATATACAAACACCCAGCAAGCAGAACGTCATTAACGGATTAAAAAAAACTAAAGAATAGGGAAAGAGGCCACTATTTTATTATTATTGTCATCATCTTCATTATTATTATTGTTGTTGTTATTATTATTACTACTGTCATCATCCTCATTGCTACTAACATACTAATCTTTATTATTATTTGAAAAAAAAAAAAAAAACATTAGCTAGGTTGTACTATTGACTACATTAGATATGTAACATCTTCTAAATGTACTTATCCTCCTAAATTTCTTCTCCCTTTTTAGTTACTTGATACTTGTAACAAATTTTAGGACTTAGCTTAAAGATTGTATCCTTTTTCAGATTAGGTCTATGAAAGATATGTAACGCCACCATTTCTTTTCTTAAACTTAACAGCAGGACTGCTACACGTTCTGCATCTGTTTGGTTAACTCTAGCCCAACTCCGCTTGTCTCTCCAAATAAATTTTATTTGGTTAATCTATTCTCAACCCAAGAAATGGCTTTCTCCCTTAAGAAGATAAAAAAAAAAAGTGCCGGACATCCTCTTAAGTAATAAGATTATAATAATCTTCCACCTCACATGTTCAGTTTATTAGCCAAAGCCCAACCAAAACCAAGCTGGACCTTAAACCTCATGCATTCTGGCTTGATAGAATTGCAAGCTCATCATAAAGGCAGACCAAATGGTTTGCAAACCTATCTCTAATTGAGCCTTGTTTAGGACTCTTTTTCGCCCAAATATAGATTTTAATAATAATAAACAAATAAGCTGGGTTTGAGTTTATTTTCTGCTATCACCAAAATCCCCACCGTCTGAAGTTTCCTAGCTCTTTTAGACACTTGTAAAATTACAAGCGTGTTTATATATATATATATATATATATATATATATATATATATATATATAATGTCTCTTATACAAATCTCA
>JAOXJP010146303.1:0-13225 GCA_025762735.1 Platanus orientalis | reverse complement strand
ACCTGACGCCACCCTCCTCCTTTATCCGGGCTTGGGACCGGCAATGTCTGAAGATACAAACATTGGCGGAGTTGGATTGGAAAATAATAATATAAACAATAAATTCATGTACTAAATCTTTTTTTCATTCAAAATCATTACTAAATCTCATAGAAAATATTTTATTCAATGCTAACGGCATAGGATTTATATTAGATAAAATACAATATTGTTTCTTAGATCACTTCCTAGTCGATCCCTTAGACGTTTCTACTTGCTTATCTAAAGGCTTGTACTCGTTTCACCACGCTTTCCAAATGTGGGAAGCATGCTTCTCACTACGTAGGGAAGAGATGAAATTTTTTTCCCCCAAACAAGCTTCCCACTTTGTATCAAGCTTCCTTGCAACTATGGATTGCATTCTCAACATCAAAGGATGGGCTAACCATAAACATTCCACTAAAGGGCACATTATCAAACATTGGAGGGTTGACTCCACTTATTGATTGTAGAAGTGTGTAGCATGGTAAGGGTATTTATGTCTCTATATGTATTGTGCTTTATAGATTGTAGATGTATTGAATCATTTATAAATATATAATATGTATGGTATATAGAATACCTTAATACCCTAATACACACATACGATTCTACAAAATTGTATTCTCTCTTTCACGTCTTTTTCTTCATCCTCTTTCTCATGTATCCTTTCTCTCAATTTTTTCCATCTCCTAACTTTAACTTGGTTTCAAAGCATTGATCCGAGAGTATCCAGAAGTCAAAGAGCTCATTATAGAGGTATAGATCATGGGTTGACATCATCAAGCCGTACGCTAACGTTAGTCGGTCATACTTATGTCAGAAGTGTCGGAGGTTAAAGATTATAGATCTTGAATCATGGTGATTTTTGTAGAATTTTTTGACCCCTTTGAGTGTGATTTTCGAAGGGTTTTCTTTTATAACTCAAAAACCCTCGTTTTTTGAAGTTTCGTTGATCCTGTTCATATGGAGGAGTTTTAGTGCGATTTCTCTAAAAGGACTAGTCATTTTTTTTTAAGAAAAACACAGAGAAATAAACCTCATTTGATTTGGTTGAGATTCGAGAGAGAGATCTCAGTTTAGTTCATTCTTGTTACCGCCAGGCCTGTAATGTGATTGGGTGATCCCATGGCTTATGTACTATTGATTTAAATCCTCACCTATGTGTGAGAAATTGATCATGGGGATCCTAACTTGTTGCAAGGGAGCCTCTACAATCGCATATCAGTCGAGAATATCCTTTGTGACCAGATCAAATACCGTGTGGCTGCATCTTGTGTCCCCTCATGTTCCTCAATGTGTTGATGGTTGGCTCATTACACTAGTGTGTGTTTTTTTCATGATTGTTCTTTGTTTGTTCTTTTTTTTGTGATTGGAAATTGAGTTTAACCATGTCTAAAGTTAGCCAGACTTCTAGTTTATCAAAAAAGACCGAGATGGATACACTTGGTGGTGAAGAAAATGAATCCCCAAATACTCTTATTACTATAGTTAGATTGGATGGGACAAATTTTTTGGCTTGGTCCCAATATGCAAAATTGTTCGTCACTAGAAAAGGAAAATGAGCATATATAATTGAGGATGCAAAAAAGTCAAATTTTAAGGATCCCACATATGCTAAGTAGGGGGCCAAGAATGCCATGGTCATGTCTTGGCTCCTTCATTCCATGCAACTAAGTATTTCAAACAATCATTTGTTATTGTCTACAGCTAAGGCTATTTGGGATTCCGTTACTAAAACTTATTTTAAGAGAGATAACAAAGCCAGATTATATGACTTACACAAGAGAGTTTCTCAGTTGAGACAGGGTGATCAGCCTCTAGCATCATTTTATTCCACTCTTTACAGGCTTTAGGAGGAGATTAACTACTATAAAACTTTTAA
This sequence comes from Platanus orientalis, assembly GCA_025762735.1. Lineage (NCBI taxonomy): Eukaryota > Viridiplantae > Streptophyta > Magnoliopsida > Proteales > Platanaceae > Platanus > Platanus orientalis. Next base: position 11,322 of record JAOXJP010146303.1, on the reverse strand, counting down.
AGCATAGTGCACTGCTGAAGCAGCCTTATATACCTAAGAATTGGAGGAGAAATAGATATTTGAGTTGTTGGCTGGTTTAAATCCTGTCTATGAGCCCATTTGAGTACAGATCCTTGGGAAAGATCCTCTTTCAGCTTTAGATGAGGTGTTCTCATACTTGTCCCAGGAAGATGATCGTTGTATTCTCATGACTTAACCTTCACCACCAGTTGTTGATCGATTTGCTTTGGTTTCCTCCTCTCAACGTGGGGTGTGTGGATCTTTCCGAAATCGTGGTGGTGGTGGTTGTGGCGTAACCACATTTGAAGACAGAGATAAGTTTAGATGTGAGCACTGTGATCAAGCTTGGCACACCAAAGAAAACTATTGGGATCTTCACGGTTGTCCCAGACAGGAGTTCCAAGGTAGACAACAACGTGGTAGGGATATTTCTCACCCATCAAGTCATTCCAGTGTCTATTCTGTTACTTCTTCAATAGAGTCAGTAACCTCTTCTCTTGCACCTTCAGTGGATAGTTTCAGCTTCTTTACAAATCAGATGGAGAGGCTTTACGCTGCTTCATGACCAGTCTTGAGCCATCCTCTTCTGCTCCTACTTCATCTTTTGCATGGTTAGCTGCTTCAGCATATGCCTTCAATGCTTCTGTCACCACTCCATCTCACTCCTGGATCATTGATTCAAGAGCTTCTGATCATATGACACATATCTCTTCATTTTCTTTAGTTATTATGTTTGTTCTGGGAAAGATAAGGTCAAAATCACATATGGATCTTGTTCTTCGATAGTTGGTAAGGGGTCCATTACAATCACTCCTACCTTACCACTCTCCTTTGTTCTTTATGTTCCAAATTTTACCCTAAATCTTTTATCTGTTAGCCATCTAATCAAATCATTAAACTGTTGTATGAATTTCTTTCCTACCCATTGTGTGTTTCAGGACTTGAAGACGAGGATGACAATTGGTAAAGGACATGAGGAGGATGGATTATATGTTTTGGATGACACACCTCGCATTGCTTTTTCTATTCAGTAGTTTTTAGCTCCCCGAATAAAGGATAGTCTACATTGCACATCTTCTTTGCTTCAATGGCGTCAACGTTTGGATCATCCATTTTTTTTCTTTACTTAAACATTTGTTTCCGCATTTATGTCATAAGTCTAGTGTCTTACAGTGTAACTCCTATGAGTATGCAAAACATTGTCGTAGTTTGTATTTAATGAGCATGAATAAAAGCAATTTTTCATTTGAAATTATACATTCTGATGTGTGGGGATCAACCCCTGTTATTTCACTTTCTGGTTTTCGCTACTTTGTGACTTTTGTGGATGACTTTTCTCGTCGTACACAGGTGTATTGGTTGAAGTCTAAGAGATGTCTTTTCTATGTTTATTTCATTTCACAAAATGGTTAAAACTCAATTTGACAAGAAAATTAAAATTATGCGCGATGATAATGGTGGTGAATACTTGTCTTCGTCTTTTGTTTCATACTTAGATAACTGCGGTATTGTTTATCAAACTACCTGCCATGGTACTCTAGATAGAACAAAATAGGGTTGTTTAGCGCAAAAGTAGACATCTTTTGAAAATGACTTGTGCCCTCATGTTTGAAATACATGTCCCCAAAACATTTTGGTCAAATGTTGTCCAAACAACAACCTATTTGATGAACCGTCTTTTCACTCATGTCTCGGGGTACAAAACTTCTTTAGAAGTTCTTTCTCCTAACACCATTCCATTTCTCATACCACTTAATGTGTTTAGTTGTATCTGTTTTGTACATGTTGATAAATCATTCAGAACTAAACTAGATCTTAAAACTCTTAAATACATATTCTTGGAAGACCGTCCTAGTCAAAAAGAGTATAAGTGTTACCATCGATTCACTCGAAAAAGGTTTGTTTCTATGGATGTAGCATTCTATGAGTCGGTCCCTTTCTTTTATTCTAGGAAGTCTTTTATTTATGAGGGGCAAGTTTCAGCTGTTGGTGATGACCATCTTTTAGTACCTACATTTCTCTTTGATCAAGGTACTCTAAAAGATGATGATGTTAGTAAGGGGGATCCTAAGGACAAACCTCTTCTAACATATAAGAGGCAAAAAAAAAACATTACAAATAGAGGATCATGTTTCTCACCATGACATCTCTTCAGCTTCAGGTAATTTTCCTGATTCTTCTTTTGTTTTTGTTAATGATACTAACCTTCCTATTGATATTAGGAAAGGTGTTTGATTTTTCGTAAAGTATCCCATTGTCAATTATGTTTTCTTTTTCTTTTTCAGTTCATTGCCTCCTTCATTTCGTTTTTTTTTTTCAGTTTCTTTGTCTTCTATTTCTATATCCTGTAGTGTATCAGAAGCTCTATCTCAATCCTAGTAGGAGGCTATAGAAGAGGAGATGTGTGCTCTAGAAAAAAATAATATATGGGACATTGTAGCTCTTCCTAAAGGGAAAGTTGTTGGTTGCAAGTGGGTATAAACAATCAAGTTAAAGCCTGATGGGAGTATAGACAGCTATAAGGTGAGACTTGTTGTCGAAAGGTATTATACCCAAACCTATGGCATTGATTATCAGAAAACATTTGTTTCAGTTGCTAAGATGAATTTTATTTGGGTCCTCTTAGCCTTGGCAGGCCTTGGCTGCCAACCAGAATTGGCTTCTTCTCTAACTTGATATTAATAATGTGTTCTTGCATGGAGATCTTGAAGAAGAAGTTTATATGAAGTTACCTCCTAGCTTTCAGATTTTATCAGGAGTAGGTAGAGTTTGTATAGCTATGGTACGAATTGGAATATATACAATATTAGTCTGATCATACTTTGTTTGTGAAGAGAAGGGGGAGTCAGATTACAACTCTTATTGTCTATGTGGATGATATCGTAGTTAGTAGAAATGATGCAGCTCGAGTAAAATATTTGAAGTTTCAATCGGCATAGGAATTCGAAATTAAGGACTTGGGGCAGTTAAAGTATTTTCTTGGGATTAAAGTTGCTCACTCTAAATAGGGTATCTTCATTTCTCAAAGAAAATATACATTAGATCTTCTCAGTGAAACTAGCATGCCGGGGTGTAAACCTGTTACTACTCCTATGGACCCTAGTCAAAAGCTAAATGATTTTGATGGTGTGAGACTTATTGATGTTAATAGATACAAAAGATTGGTAGGACATCTGATTTCTCTCTCATTGACACATCCTGACATTGTCTTTGTTGTGAGCGTAGTGAGTCAGTTTATGCATGCTCCTACGTTGGTCCATATGGAGGCTGTATACAGGATATTGAAATATCTAAAAGGTGATCTAGGAAAAGATCTAGTGTTTGCAAAAATAGATAGTCTTCGTGTGGAAGCTTATACAAATGCAGATTGGGCTGGTTCTGTGTCAGATAGAAGATCCACTTCTGGTGATTGTACCTTAATGGGAGGAAATTCAATCACTTGGAAAAGCAAAAAACAAAGTGTTATTGCTTGCTCAAGTGCAAAGGCTGAATATAGATCCATGGTTCGTGGAGTCTATGAAATACTTTGGTTAAAGTTATTGATCTCTGAATTGGGATTTTTAATAAACGGTTCTATGAACTTATACTGTGATAACCGGGCAGTTAGCATCGCTTATAATCTAATGTAGCATGATAGGACCAAGCACATTGAAGTTGATCGCCATTTCATCAAAGAAAAGCTGATGTCAGATCAAATTTGTCTTCCCTTTGTTAAGACCAGTGAATAATTAGCAGATGTGTTTACAAAAGGGTTGCATTCTACTACTTTTCAGTTCTTAGGGTCCAAGCTTGGTATGTGCTCTATTTACATACCAGCTTGAGGGGGAGTGTAGAAGTGTATAGCATAATAAAGGTACAAGGGTATTTATGTCTCTCACATATATTGTGCTTTATAAATTGCAAATATACTAAATCATATATATTTATATATATATTATGTATGGTATGTAGAATACCTTAATACACACACATATGTTTCTATAAAATTGTATTCTCTCTTTCACGTTTCCTTCTTCTTCCTCCTCTTTCTTATTCACTCCTTTCTCTCATTTTTTCCATCTCTTAACTTCAACTCTGATTACATAGTGGGCATGCAAGATCAATGCCAACCTTCCTCTTAAGGAGGTTTTCTTTTACCATAAGAGGCCCTCCAGAAAAATTGAGCTATTTTTGGTTGAACGTTTACTCCCCATATTTTATTCCAAGGAATAGATGGGTTTTATGATTGAATCTAATTACTGTATTAACTGATTAGATAGATTGACTTTACCGAAAGTCTACCCTTTATATCTTTGCACCAAACTAATTTATCATTTATTGGGGTATAATTTAAGGGATTTTCTTATTTCTTCAATGTCATTATTATTTTTATATTAATTTTTTAGTGGCAGGGGCCGCGCGAACGCATACCCCCTCTACCACAAATTATGACATAGACTCTACCACTTGGGCAGATCTTAGGCGAGCGCCCTTCAATGTCATTATTATTAAAAATCAATTAAGGTTTTCTTCATTCCAATCCCATCCATCTTCCAAGATCAGATCCAACACCCTTGATAATTGACAATTTTGGGCATAGGCCTTGGCTTTTTAAAAGTTGGAGTGAAGGGGACCCGTGCATCTGTCCATATATCTATAGAGGAACTGCTCTTCCATGCCCAAGAGTGATGGGGTTTGCTTGAAGATTTTAGGAAATTTCCTTTTTGGAAGTATTTTTCCTTAGGGTACGACACATTTGGGTTGTGAACAATTCTCCAAGCTTGCTTGGCTAATATCCTAACAAAACCAAGTTAAAAGCATGAAGGTCTCTAACACTGAGACCACCCCCATCTCCTTTATTTTTTTTCTTAAGGTCCATTTGATCCAATTTAACTTTTTCCTATCATTGTTACTACCCACCGAAATTTTTGTTGTTCAGAATTAATAGCATTACATATTGTCTTTGGGAGGAGAAACACTGACATAGCATAAGGTGGAATTTCCATAACTACAGACTTATGTAGGATTCCTTTTCTGGCTTGAGATAAGAGGTGCTCTTTCCAGCCCTTTACTTCCCTAGCAATTCTTTCCTATATGAAAGTAAACAAAGGGGATTTGTTATGTCAAATAGAAGAAGTCAGACCTAGGTATTTACCAAGAGAAATGACTGGAGTAATCTTTAGGAGGTTTGAGGTTATTCTTTGAAATTTCCTAGGGGTATTCAGGGTAAATATCAATTTCGATTTATCAAAGGTTATTGATTGCCCTGAAGCAAGCCCAAATTTGATTAGGAGGTCTTGAATGGCTTCTAACTCCTTTATTTTCACTTTATTAAGATACAACAGTTATCCGTAAAGAAAATATGCGAGATCGGGAAGCTGGATTTCCAGATTTGAAAACCTAAAATAGTTTTTCCTGCTCCATCTTCTTTAGGATTGTTGATAAACCTTCCATAACTACAAGAAAGAGGATAAAGGGCCACCTTGCCTCAACCCTCTAATCGGAGTGACTACACTTTCTTGAGAGCCATTGGGAAGGATCCTATATGATACAAAGGATATACAATTCCAAATCCACCTTCTCCATTTCTCATACAAACAAAGTCTTTCCATCATACTCATCAAATTATTCCACTCAACTCTATCATAAGCTTTGTTTATATATAGTTTTATGGTCAGAGCATGCTTTCTGAACTTACACTACTTTTTAGAGTTTAAGTTTCATGGGTTATGATTGTATTATCTTAGATTTGTCTGTAGTTTATAAAGGCACTCTAATTCGGGGACATTACCATAGGAATTACTAAGATTTTCAGTGATAATTTTATAAATCGTTTTATATAGAATAATAGGTCTAACATGTTCCATTTTTTGTGGATTTTTTGTTTTTAGGATTAAGGTAATAAATGTTTGATTTATCTGATCTAAAGATTTTTCTTGAGTAAAAAACTCTAGGATTGCTTTTATAACATCTTCTCCTATCATCTCCCAATACTTTTGGAAGAAGCCTGGTTGAAAACTATTTGGGCACAGAGCTTTCATCTTCTCTATAACAAATTGGTATCCTTACTTCCTCTCTCGAGATGGGCGCATTTAGAATAGTCCTAGCCAAGTCTGGAATAATATTTGACACTTCATTAGTTACTTTCTTAATAGGATCAATAGATTTAAAAATAGTAGCAAAGTAGTCTGAAGCCAAGTCAGCTACTTTGCTCTTCTTGTATCCACTCTCCTTGAGAAATTTTGAAAGCCCTAATCCTGTTCCATGCTCTCCTAGCCATAGTAAACATATGGAAAAACCTAGAGTTTCTATCTTCCCACTTCAGCCAATTCACCCTCGACTTTTGAGTCCAAATTATTTCATCTCTTTTTATGATTTCATCTAGAGCTCTTTCCGATTGGTTGATCTTCTTTTCGTCTTCTTAGATAAAGGCCTTTTTACTAAGATTTTCTGACATATTTCTAATATCTTATTTTTTATGGTTTAGATCCCCAAACTTCTTGTTCCATTTCTTTGGGGACACTGGAAGACTTAAGTTCTCACTAAATCTATTTAAACTAGGGTCACTTGACGACCCTTCCCATCTATCACTAATTATCTTCTTACATTCTAGGTGTGTGGTCCACATCCATTTAAAACAGAGAGGCCTCGGCCAGTAACTGGGTTTTTAGGGTCAGATCTAGATTAATAGGAAAGTGGTCTGATCCATAGGAAATTAAGTCTACAATTTCAGCATTTGGTAGAAGGTTCTATATACATATTTTACATTATTTTCTGGATATTCTTAAGCTTTATCCTTATTTTTAGAATTTTTTTTTTATAATTATTTTTTGAGCTACTTGAGAATGTTAAAAAGTATTGTGATGCCTGTGATCTGCCTGTACTTCGGTCTTAGCACCATGTGTGGGCTATGGGTGACTTTGTTCTTTGCTTCACACTATTATTTGATCTAAAGATGGTCTTAGTACTTTGTGGAGGCTAAGGTTGAGTTTGTTCTTTGTCTTAGACTATTCTTAGGCCTCTTATTATTGGATTTAACCTACCTCTATCATTTCATGAACTTAATTTTCCGAAATGATCTGGGAGGTAATTTCTGATAGTGATGATGCATTACATTTATTTATGATAGTTTATAAAGGAAAGTCCGTTTACTATTAAAATAATGCTTAGATACTGAATTGTAACTTTTTGGTGAATTACTGAATCATGACGTATGCTTGTTCACATCCATATGCTACTAATATTGTAGATGCCATCACAAATAATTAGTTCTGCATTGATCAAATGGTATTTTCAATTGATAAAAATAACTAATAGATATTGTTAGAGAGATGGAGATACCTTTCTTTTATTCGATAATATAGTTTGATTCTTTCTACATTATTATTATATTCATTGTATGTTAAACAGAGAAGGTAAACTAATAAGATGATTATGTTAATAACTTTAATGGTTTATGTTCTTAATGCCTAATTCATTTCAGAAGTTTCTTATGTGAGGCATTCGTTGGCAGGTGATGCATGATGCATTTGGTGTTAGATTACATGCTGGACGTCAAGCTGAGGTATGATCTTGCTACTGATGCTTTTCTCCATTGTAATTCTTTGAAACCATGTGAAGAAATGCACATACCATAGTAGTTTTCATTTGATTGGGGATAGGTGAATTCTGAAATTTACAGATTTGGTTATGCCTAAAAGCTGCTGGAACATCAATGTGGTAGATTGTTTTCATTGTATTTTTTTTAGGGAACCTGGATTATCTTTTATGTTATCATCTTAGTCGGACTTGGTGTTCTGCAGGTGTTGAATCAAATTGTATTAGAGCTTCCAGCTGAACATCCTCTGGCTGACACCATACCTTTGCGTGAACTTCTTGGTCACACTCCTCTTCAGGTTTGGTTGAATGCCTTAGATGACCTCATGTAAAACTGAACTCATATCACAATTCACATACCTTAATAGTAAAAATTCACTGGGTTTATCTCGATTTTATCACAATGTTTTAACAAAATGTATAACACAATTGGAAATCAGTACTGTTACAGTGTTATTGTGGGCTTTGAAGCCTGCAGTGACTGGTTTCTGTGCCTCGTGGAGGGATGACATAACAGATCCATCCATCTGATGAGGGACTCTCTGAATTAGCCACGTGTATATTGTCCTTGTCTATGTAGGTCCCACAGCCTACCATGCGCTGCATGTATGCCTCATGAATAATAACCCACCCTTTAATTTTCTTATTTTTTACATTGAGACCATATGGCAGGGGCTATTGGGCTTAAACCTGCCACATGGAAAGAGGGTGATATGGAGAAACACATGGACCCTGATTAGGTTCCCACCTCAGCAGTTACACATAACGTGTAATTTGTTTAAACAGAAAACTAGGACTTAATGTGTTATCGTCTAACTTATGTTGTTGTAAAATGAAATTATCACAATGCATCAGTTCTTCTCCAATATCATCACAATAATATAATTTTCTCCTGATACTATAGTTATCCCCCAGGATTTGGTGCCCCTCTTAACGAACACCTAAGGTCTGCCCTCATGCAGGGGCAGACACATTGCATCAAAAAGGGAAAATCATGCCCCCCAAAAAGTGAAAATCACTTTTCTGATGCTGCATGTCCACCCCTGCATGTGGGCATCCCTCAGGCATTCATTAAGGGGGCACACCAAATACATGCTGTATAATTATACTCCCAGTAAAAAAAAATATTAGTTTGATAAGTGAAACTCTTTTGTTTTCTCCCATTTAAAGCATACCCATCTTTATTTCAATATCAGGCTATTCCAGTCAGAACTTTAGTGCTTTTTTCTCTGCGTTTAGTTCTGGTTAAAAAGGGTTTAGTAATTAACTGGCATTCAATTTTTTAATGCAGAGTTACTGAAAAAACTTGTGGCCAATAGGCAATGACCAGCCAACTGCTGATTAAACATTCAAGCAGCTGTAGCAAAGTTCTAGTCTCTACAGTGCTATAATTTTTTAAAATAACGTTCTCAAGAAGGCTAACATGGATCTTCCCTACCATCTCTAGAATATCATTTATCAGATGATGCCACATTGTTTACCAATGCTTTCTTAGGCTATATTTAAAGGTTATCAAGTCTTTTAACTGATCATATCAGTTTAGAAGAAAGAAATTTGCCGTTTACTACTTCTAATTAGGTTTGTTTCTTGGAATTTCATATTTGAAATTCAGTAATGCGGCTTATGTATTGTATGCTGAAGATTCCCAGTCCCATACATCAAAATGAAACATCCAAAGAAGCTTTATGATCACTATATGAAAATAGAAGAGCCTAACATTTTTCATTTTGAATTTGTCAATTTATTACAGGTAATTGTTGGTGGGTTGCTGGGTATTGTCACAGCGGCCATTGGCCTTGTGATCAAGAAAGCCATTTCTCTTACTTGATGCTGTTGTAGACGTCATCCAGCTGAATGTTTGAACCTCAATTAGCATTTGGTTACACGACAGGAAGGCCACTCACTGGTCTGTGACCTGAATTATTTATTCAAATCTGAATGTCAACCCATACTCTGTAATTCTGTAATGTAGATGTTGCATTCTTTTGCATTGGACTCTTGTTTCCAGTTGGATTACAGTATGTACAAAATGCATTTAGTGATTGCAATAGTGGTTGGAATAAAAAAATACTTGTTACTTTCCACTGTTTCATGGCAACTAGACTTATGTACATGAGGCTCAATTTGAACAGGAGACTGATCATATTAATGATATCATTAACCATAATTTCATTTGCAAGAGGCAGTCTTTGCTGTTTTCATGTAAATATTACTAGTTCCAAACTCCTGATGAACTTTATAATGAAAAATCATCTTAGCCCCCTGTACCCTATAATTCCAAATCTTTCAAGATTCGCAATAACCCCGCAGTTGGTCTGAGATGACCAAATATTAGCAGACTTATTAAGTGATCTGGGTCCATTCTACTTGCATCAGAGTTCTTTCTAATTTTCATGTCTGAAGATAAACGGCCTTTCCTTTCTGACACATTTGTAATTCTTTGTTATACCAGTTTATTTGTAAGCTAACCAGCTAAGATGCCTTCTAGATGAAGCATTATCACAGTTCCTATTGAAGGGAAATGCTTTCATTAATAAATTCTCTTGTAATAATGAAACAAGATATTCATTTCCTTCCCTTCTCTTGGATGGACTCACCAATGACTAAACATAAGAACGATGAAATATAATTATATCTATTAGTAGTAGTAATAGTATTAAATGAAACAAACCTCAAGACAATCAAAGCAGATAAAAATGACAGAAGACCCTGAAAACTGGCAAATGTACTAGACATACACTTCGATGAATTTGTTCAGAGCCTAGACGATCTCTTGGGGTGATGGAGAACAATATAGTTACAGGTATTTAGAGTCAGCAAATCATCCAGCGTGGCAGTTGTGCCTTTGTCGCGTGAAAATCTTGCAAGCCTCCTCATACCGCTTGAACATTACCCTCCTCCCAACCAACAAACACAGAGATCCAAGCTCACCTTCATCCCACGCCTGTCATCTCCATCAAAAACCACTCCATGCTTCAACCATTACCAGTTCTAAACTCTGCTAATCTCATTTGTGGTGGCATCTTTGAAGAACTGGATTCCAACCCAGGCCTTCCATCGTCTGGGCACCTCTAGGCCTCTGTAGGAGGTTTTCTTTGGTCAGGTTCGCTGTATCTTCCATCTTCATGGTCTGGACCTGGTAAAGGGTGCTGCTCATGTTGCAGAAAACTTCCATGATTATTGGAATTAGACCAGGGTTGAGCTGCTCAAGTCCCATCATGACCAGACCGAACCTTTCACTGCTTGTCCTTCCTTGAACAGCGCTAGTGCTGCCTCATTTGTCTCTGGATCATTTCTGGTTGGAATCGGAGCTGCCTGTAAAGGTTGATAGATAGAGCTTTATAAGTAAACCAACCTAGTTCACGTTTATGCATCCGACACACATAATACATGTTTCTTTTCTCAATTCATTCCGTCTTCTCACATTTCCATATTTTGGCTTCGCTGCCAATCACGTAGAGTAGAATGTATTATCCTCAAACACTAATTAAAACGATCTACTACTGGTGCTGATGGTCATGGTGCAACCGTAACTATTGTTAACAACGTTAGAAAAGTAATATGAAGTATGCGAGGAAAAATCCTCTCCTCCTCGGAAGAAATTCTTTGGGGGCCAATGTCTACCGCGTAGCAAATAAGGAGAAATTGATTTAGGCTTCTATTCTACACACATCTCGAGTTAACTTACCTGAGTTGAATGTGGGCTCAAATGTTCCAACTCACCTCACGTTAACCTAACCTCGCCGC
>JAOXJP010146292.1:0-13225 GCA_025762735.1 Platanus orientalis | reverse complement strand
GGGTATCTGATACACTTGGAAATTACAAGTGTATAATCAATCGTACTATGATAATTAGGAAAGCTGAAAGAGATATTTGTAATGAAGGGATTCCAAGATTATGTCTGTGGAATGTATTAGTTTGAAGCTGGGTTTTATTTGACCTTCATAGGCCTAACACTTGAAATTCATCCTAACGCATGTAAACAAGGCTCACAGAGGTTCCTAAGCACGTAGATGAATTCCAAGATGTTAGTCCCATGTGTATAGGCTTTAGAGAAGGTCAAGGTTCACTAGGGTGGGTCCCAGATCCCAACACCTAAATTTCTCCAACGCCTACATTTCCTGTCAACACCTGAACTTTAACTGATTAAAAATCAGGTGTTGAGTTTGGACACTCTGTACTCCGAAGGGCATATCTCTCTCCACAAAATTCTAAATTAAACGTGGTCAATCAATTTAGAAAGCTAAGAGAGATATCTTTCCAACCATATATGATAAGCCTATACGTGCCTAATGCCTAGTTTTTGAACTGACGCCTATTTGTGTTGTCAACGCTTGTTTTTAAATTCATAAAAAATAGGTGTTGGGTTGAATAGTCTGTGTTTCGGAGGGCATATCTCTATCTAAAAAATTCTGATTTGAGTGTGGTTAGTCAATTTGGAAAGCTGAGAGAGATATCTTTCCAATCATGTATAATAAGTCTATACATTTCTAATGCTTGATTGTTCATACGCTAGTTTTCTGTCAATGCCTATTTTTTAACAGATTAAAAAATAGGCGTTGGGTCGAATAGTCTGTGTTCTAGAGAGCATATCTCTCTCCAAAAAATTCTGATTTAAGTGTGGTTGGTTGAGAGATCTTTCCAACCATATATAATAAGCCTATACTTTTCTAATGCTTGATTGTTCATACGCTAGTTTTCTGTCAACGCTTATTTTTTAACAAATTAAAAAATAGGCGTTGGGTTGAACAGTTTATGTTCCAAAAGGCATATCTCTCTCCAGAAAATTAAGATTTGAGTGTGGTTAGTCAATTTGGAAAGCTGAGAGAGAGATATTTCCAACCATATATAATAAGTCTACACTTGGTCTAATGCCTATCTTCGAAACTGATGCATGTTTGTCTAACACCTGTTTTTTAATTCTCTTAAAAAATAGGCGTTAGGCCTGGGACCAAAATCCAGCAACTTGATTTTGGCTATTTGAACCCCTTATAGGTGTGATAAAATTCTAAAATTTGGTATGATAGCAGGAATTAGATATATGAACAACATATAAAAAAAATTTTGGCTTAAAATCATGCTTAGAAAATTCACAATAAAATCATCAAATATTCCCCAAAACTTGGTCTCAAAATACCCATTTTTTGGGGTCTGTTTGGGGGGCCATCTCAAGGCCTTCCACAGCTTAAAAAATCATGAAATTAAATACAAAGTAACCTACATGTGTCTAGTATAACATAGGAAAAATTGGGCTTAATAATCCCTCTACAAAATTCATACAAAAATCAATACTAAAACTGGTTGAAAATAAGATAAAGTAGAGGTTGTTGAGCCTCTACCTTGTACCCGAATTGGAGCAATGCTCCGGCATGAATTGGACAACATAACAATTTCTAAATGATCATAATTGAGGGATAGAACATGAATTTGGCCAGGGTTAGGCTTACCTTGCCAAGGGCTGGGGTGAGCTACACTTTTCCTCTTCTTATTCCTCTTTTTCTTCTTTAATTTAGGATTTATGGTGGCCAACCTTGTTCACCACGAAATTGGGGCTATTTATAACCTCAATTTTGGTTGAATATGGGGTTGGATTAGAGATAGGGATGATGGGGATCAAGGGTGGAGATGATCCTTATCCTAGATGTGGTGTAGGGCTAGGATTAGATCTAAGTTCAAGTAGGTAGAAGGCTAGGATTAATCTAAGTTGAAAATGAGGTGGAGGGCGGGGATGAGCTTGGCTAACATGAGATGGAGGGTGGGGATTTGTTTGTATTTCTTTGGCATGGATTGGTGAGGTGGAAGGGGAGCATAGGAGATGCCTTTTAAGGCAACCCCCTTTGTTGCATTTTTTAAGGGGGTAATGGGAGATGCCAAATGGGAGGTTCTAAGGGGCTCACTAGGGATTTGAAATTCAAGGGGGGGGATCTAAGGGTGGTGAGTGAGAGAGAGAATTTGAAGATTTCAATCTAAGGGGCATGAATGATTAGCTAAAGATAAGAATGCATTAAATGCAAAATATCTTACTTTAGCTAATCATTGCAAAATATCTTCATTTCTAATTTTGCTGAACCCTATCACTATCATCACTCTGTGTGATCTCCAAAGCTCAGAAGTCAGTTAGTGTCATTTTCGAAAGTCTCAAATGCTTCGGTAGTCTTGGTCCAGTCAGAACCAAATTATGAAAAGGGCAAGGGGTCAAATCATGGTTTTTTGGCTAAAAAAGATTTTAGATGTAAAATGGAAGGGCAAGATGGTAAAATTGATTAGAGGGTGGACCAGTGATAGATGCTCCCAGGTCCAGGTGATCCACAGCCTCTAGCTGTGTGGGATTGTGGTACTTGAGTAGGAAATTAGGTCAAAAACCATTTTTTGAATGGTTTGACAAAATCGTAGAGGGGATGCTGCTGGTTCTTTTGTAAAATGCCACTTCAGGCCATATTTGGAGGATTTGAAGTTTGAGGAGTCTTGAAACCACAAAAACTGATAGATTGGCTGCTGGATTCCTGGGCAGTCATTGAGATTTTTTTGAAGCAAAGTCGCCTAATAGAATCAGGTTTCTGTAGCTACCTAAAGTTGAGTGGAATTGAATGGTTAATCATTCCCTGAATCAGGGGTTTATGAAATGCTTTATTGAGGACATGGAAGATTATGAGAAAATGGCTCTGATTTTACCTCGTTCTGAGTTCTAGGGAACTTTTAAGGGCATTTCACGTGCCAAATATAGACAAAATGCGCTTTTTTGGGTTTGGGGAAAAATGATTGCTTGGGTCATGGAATTTTCACAAATTAGCATGGATCTGATAGTTTCACAGCTCTGAATTTATTATGGTGTGACCACTAACTATCTGAATTTTTTATTTCCGATGCGCTCCCTAGAGTCGTTTGAGCACCTGGTTTTTAGACCTGATTTTTCATGTTTTTTAGAGTATTTAAGGGAATCTTAGCAGATAGATTTTACGAAAGCTCTGGCTCCTTAGATAGATTTTTGAAGGACTCGTGATTATAAAGAAATGAACATCAATTGATCCTGATTTGGATGCTTGGAGAGCATTCTGGCTCAAAAAGAGTAAAAAGTGAAAAAACAGCCTTTTGACCTCTTGAGAAAGATTTGAGATTTACAGAGGTTCGAGACTTTGAAACTCTTTTTTCAAACCTGGAGATTTGAAGCTAAGGTCGAGGTCGAGATATGGCGATTGACCTTTCTGAATTTGGAGATCGAATGAGTTTCTGAGTACTCTGACAAAGGTCATTTCTTGGTCAAGGTTATAATAGATTGAGAGATCGGCTAGTACCACTCTTAAGTAGTGTCTGACCTGTGATAGGTTCTTTGAAGAAGAGAGACTCAAGGGTGCATAGGATTTGAAACTACATCATTTGGACCACAATAGAGGGTCCAGGGGTCCTTTGAGGGTCCAGGGGTCATTCTTTGAGTAGAAAGGGTAAAATAGTAATTTTTCACCTGCGGGTCGAAAAAAGTGAAAGTATTAATTCTTTGCCTATGATGCTTCATGACAAAAAGGCTTATGTAGGCCGAGAGATTCAGTGATCTAGATGACAGATGGTGAGTATTGAGCCTCGGAAGGCAGAAAGGCAAAATGGTAATTTTTTCAACTATGGTGCTTTAATGCAAAAAGGCTTATAGGAGGTGAAAAACTTATTGATGACATGAATGGAGTTCTAAAATGTGGACCCTCAAAGTTCTGTTTATGCTTTTAAGAGAGATTAGCGTTTGCCCTGAAATGATGTTTCCTGGGCTATAATTAGATTCTTTGATTAATTCATTCATGACTGGAACATCCGAGAAGACCTCTTTGGGAGTGTCTAACCTCCTAGAGTCCAAGTTGAATCTTCCTAACCTAAAGGTGCTTAGAGTTTGATGTCTAAAAACTGTTATGCTGTCATTATGCCATCACATGACCCGAGTCAAAATTTGGGTGCTAAGAATGCACAATGAGGGAGATATTGTAGATAATGGTTATCATAGAATTAGAACAGGATGGTTGAAGTGGAGAGGTCCTTCTCGACTGTTGTGTGATAAATGAATACCACTAAAATGAAGAGAAAATTTTATAAGATAGCTACATAAATTGATATTTTGAGTGTGTTAATCCTAGAGGGGGGTGAATAGAATATAATTAAAAAAATTTAATTCTTTTACCCCAATTTTAATTTCAATGAGTTAATTATTAATGTTCAATTTAATTTAACTCAATTGTTGTATTTGGTGCTCAAGTGTTAAAACTTGCAATTATGAAGATGTAAAGGAAATAGACAAACCATAATCACATACCACAGCACAAAGATTTATAATAGTTCAGCCACATCGGGGCCTACGTCCACTTTGAACTACTCAATTTTATTAATCAATGTTTTACAATGATTACATGGTAATTGAGCTAACCTTATCTAATCCAATACTTGGTATCTCTAGCAAGCATGACCTTATTTGTCTCCGAGCTAAGGTCTTAAGAATCATCACATAGAATCTTCAATCGTTGATAGTAGTAAACAATGGTATTAATACCAACATAGTTCTCAATAACCGAATATGATTGTTTGGTTCAATGTATGGAAATCAAAGTCCCAATATAGAGAATGACTCTTGATAGCCAAATATGCCAATATAGTCAATAGTCTCTACCCAAGCTAATGAGTCTTGGGTTATGTGTGAGTGCCTCTAATGAAGGCTAATATGCCTAATAAATCACACAACAGGGTAAGCCTCTACATAGGCAAATATAAGTGAAACTTAAACAATGGTTATATCACTTGGAAGAGGTTTTCCAAGGATTCCTATATAGTGTAGAAGTCAAGATAAGTAATAGAGTATAAACCTACCACAAGAGTATATACTATGAAAGACAACTCCAAGAAATATAACAATAGCGTTTACTTCAACATTGAGGAATGGAATTTGAGGACTTTGGAGTTGAGAATCAACCTTCCTTGACCATCTACCTCTTTCCTCTAGCAATAGAGCATTGCTTCTTCCTGAAGGAGGAAAGGAACCAACCACTCTTCTCTTCTTTGGATGCTTGGAAGCTTTGAGAGAGTGTAGAGAGTGTGTGGAGCTTGTAGAGCTCAAAATCTATGCCCAAAACTCTTTCTTAAACCCTTAGAACCCTTGGGTTGAAGAGAGAAAAAATGCTTTTTTATATGGATCATGGATTACCACAACCCTTAGATTGGTATTCACTCAAACAAGCAAATGATCATGGTCGTTAGTTTAAATTTTTTTGTTTTCCTACTCGGTTGAAGCGCTCCCCATCATCAGGTCTACACTTTTTTTTGTAGACCTAAGCCTAGCTAGAGTGCTCTGGGGTTACCTTGGAGCTCTGGAGAGCTCCACTGTCTCAGTATTTTTCAAATTGCCTGTTGGGCAATCTCCAAATTACTTGGGAGGTGTGCTAGGGAACATAGAGGGCCTCTATACCTCATGGCTTACCCACTTTACCTTTTAGAGTGTGGAAGGATCTGGATGGGCTACAAATGCTTCAGAATGGTCTTCACATGATCCCAGCTTACTTCGTTGGATCCTTCTTGGTCTTTGAAGTTGATCTTCATGCTTGTGAGACACAAGGGCCTCCTAGACTCTAACATGACTCAATGTGGAAATGTCATGTCCTAGCCTCTCAACCCATTTATTTTCTTACTCATGGAATTTACACATGATTTTACAAAAATATTAGTTGTTTGTCCAGCATAGAAATGCATGTTAGTTGTTGGTACCAAAAGTGAAACTTTGGTTTCTTTAGCCAAGGTTCCTAGAATAGTTTACCTCATAAAAATTGGACATTGTATTTGATTATAGACCATTTTCCTCCTCATGTGTCTAAACTTTACAGCTTGGCCCTTGCAAGAGTGATGCTTTTTAACCTTTCCAAATTCACTCTTGACCCATACCTGACCTTGTATTGAACAGTACAAACTATTTGAATAATTTTTATCATGATGAGTAAAGAAAGCAATTTTCCTGGCAGCTTAAAATGCTACACCCATTCTGTCCAACCTCTAGCACAGCTCCAAATAGATAACTAGGCCAATTTTATAGAAAAAAATACCATTAGAAGTTGGTTTCCAAGCCAAATTATCATCATCACTTTCACAAACTTAAATTCCCAACAACATACAAAATTTGATGAAAAGATAATCATAATTTTCAACAAAAATGTCCACTAACAGATTAGCAAATTCACCTACATGCTGAATGTCATCAAGACCCTTATTGACAATTAAGTCTACATATTATAGCTAAGTGTTTATTGAAGAAATAATTTTCATCTTGTTTACAATAAAATAAAAAATTGGTGTCCATCACACTGGCTACAAATTATATGTTAAAACTCCACGTGTCAATTTGCAATTTGTAACAAATAGACATGAAAATGCAGTTGCGCCCCCCCCCCCCCTAAATGCGTGCTGTGGATGATTACCTTGTTGGAAGACCTTATAGGTACCTCAACTTTATTATTATCATTGTTTATTCTTCACTTTACTCTTAGTGTTATTTAGAACCAATACTTCATGAGAACAAGTGTCTTTTACAGGCATGTGGTGGGTCTTTTCTCTAGAACGCCATATGATCAACATTAGATCAACCCGTTTAGACAATACATATGTACGCCTCAATTTGAGCATCAAAGAATTATAATAGCCCTAAAATGGGAGTTTGCCACCTACTGAATTTTATTTGTTGTTTTGCCCCCATAAACCAATAGCTTGATTATTTTATAATACTAACTCAAAATTTCAACAATAAGGAAAACAATATTATTATTGAAGTCAACAAAACATAACAGAGCTGAAAAAGAAAATCATAATATTACAAGGTTGAAGTAGAAAACATGACAATGTAGGAAAGAAATATGCAGCATCCATCATAGAAGACAAGATTATTCTAGGTTACTCATTATCCATATGTGCTACTTGGTGGGATTGATAAGGACTCCTTAACCATTCCACTAAGGATCACATGACATATGATTCTAGTTCAATGTTCAATTCTCTGATGAATTGGGTCTTTGAAATTGACTGATCATTACCATGGCTCCATGGGTCACTTGGCAAGCTCACCATCTCTTCATCTCTTCGTTGAGCTCTCAAATTCTCATTCATCAATTCAACGAGCTTGTCAGCCACTTCCTTCATTGTAGGTCTTTGTTTACCACTCCGTTTTAGACATCTGTCTGTGATCTTGGCAACAATTTTTATCTGCTCCATTTCGTTCTTATCAAAACCCCCTAAATACAAAATCTGGATGAGACGATTCTCTTCATATGATTTAATGAAACATTGAATCATATTTCTCTTCACATCAGATTTTTCATTAGAACACGGATTTATTCCTGTTAATAGCTCCATGAGAACCACACCAAAGCTATAGACATCACTCTTCGCTGTCAAATCACCTGTTTGAAGATACTCTGGATCCAAATATCCCCAAGTGCCCATCACCCTTGTGGCTACTCCAGTTTGATCCAAGGGAATCAATACTGAAGCTCCAAAATCAGATACTTTTGCTGTATATTTTCCATCTAAGAGTATATTCATTGACTTGATATCTCTGTGGATGATAGGTGGGTCAGCAAATGAATGTAAATATTCAAGTGCCTGTGCAGTCTCGGCAGCAATCCTTAAATGACTTTGCCATGAATTTAAGATTGTCGAACCATCCTCATGGATGTGTTTGAAAAGGGTTCCATTTGATACAAATTCATAAACGAGCAATGGAACATTAGTCTCTAAACACAAACCCAAGAGCTTCACCACATTCTTATGGTTGACTTGTGAAACAAGCCTAACCCTCCTCTAAAAATTGCTGAAGTTGGTTCTTGTCCACTTCTTTTGATTTCTTGACTGCAATCTCTGTGTTATCTGTTAATATTCCTTTGTAAACCGCACCTGTGGCCCCTTGGCCTATAAGCTGGCTATACTTGTTTGTTGCCTTCTTGAGCTCTTCTGCATTAAAGATTCTGACTCTTTGGTTCATTAAAAACAAACCACCATTTTGTTGAAAATATTTCTCTCTGCTTCTTTTCTCGAATATCCAACATGCACCAAAGACAGTGAGTACAAACAAGAGGGTTGCCCCAATAACTGGTACATTAAAAATATATATATATATATATATCAGTTTGAGAAATAATAATTGTAACTGTAAGACCCAATATTTTTATTTCCAAGAGAGAGAGAGTATATATATATATATAGATACATGCGCAAAAGACAATGAGTACAAACAAGAGGGTAGTCCCAATAACTGGTAAATTAAAAAAAAATCAGTTGAAAAATAATAATTGTAACTGTAAGACCCAATATTATTATTTTCCAAGAGAGAGAGAGGATATATATATATATATATTGTTGGGTTAATATCTTGTATTCAACCTGAGATATAACTCGGATGACAATTCAAACGAAACCCAAATATGACCTGTTTATGAGCGAAGGAGAGCAATGCAAATCCTTTGCTAATGGGGGTCTGGCAGAAAAGCCCCCAACCGAAATTTTTTAACCCATATTTTGTATCTGACTTGGGGTTCGGATCCAACCCATGGAGATTAGGGTTTTGGGGTTTATATTTTGAGGATTTCTCAATTTTCGTGCCATCGCACTATTCATTGTAATATATGTTTTCGAACATAGTGAAACTCTCTCTCCATTTTTGCCGGTAGACATAGGCTTCAAGCTAAACCATGTTAATCGTCTTGTTCTTGTTGTGTGTGATTTCTATTTGCAGTATTTTATATCTTCTTCTTTGTTGCATATGATCCTAAATTTAGGTTTCCACACAACAAATTAAACTGATGTCAAAACCCTAGGTTGCGATTGGATTTTCAACATGGTTGTAAAGTACGAAGTGGAGAAATTTGACAGTCAGAATAGCTTCAGCCTATGGCAAGTGAAGATGTGTATGCTATTGGTTCAATAAAGATTGGCCAATGCATTAATGTGGAAGGAAAAACTTCATGTGACAATATCGGAAGATGACGAAAAAGAACCCGACCTCAAGGCACTTTGTGTGATTCAGTTGTGTCTAGACAATGAGGTGTTGTAAGAGGTTGCAGATGAGGTGTTTATGGCTGGGATATGACTTAAGTTGAAAAGCATGTACATAACGAAGTCTCTCACGAACAGATTATATTTAAAACAATGTTTCTACACATTGAGGATGAGAGAATGTATGTCTCTGAAAACCCATCTTTATGATTTCAATAAAATCATTATGGATTTGAAAAATATTGATGTTAAGATTGATGATAAGGATCAAATTATTATTGTTTTGTGCTCTTTACCTATATCATATGAACACTTTGTTATGACCTTACTCTATGGAAAGGATGCCATCTCTAGGGAGAATGTTAAGGCATCCTTACATTCTAGGGAATGAGGAAGAAGGTGTCTGGAGAAGAGGGTGAGGGGTAGGTAGAATGTTTGTTTGCAAAAGGGAAAACAAAGGAAAAGGTGTAGGTGATAAAGGTTAATCTAGATCAAAGTCTAGATCAAAAAAGAGCAAGTGTCATTACCGTCACAAGCCAGGGCACTTTAGGTAAGATTATCTAAAGCTCAAAGAGAAAAGGGAGAAGGATGTTGCTAGCATCGCAAAAGAAAATTCTTCTGATGGTTCTGAAAATGTTCTATCAGTTACTCATTGTAGTATGTGTACAGATGAGGAATGGATACTTGATTCAGGTAGCTCCTATCATATGTGCCCAAACCGAGATTGGTTTACAACATACATTTCGGTGAACGGAAGTACAATTTTGATGGGAAACAATATGCCCTGTAAGACTATGGGGATTAGAACAAACCAGATTATGATGCATGATGGGATAGTTAGGACTTTGACAAATATTCGGCATATACCAGAATTGAAGAACCTAATTTCTTTAGGCGCTCTTAACTTCAATGGTTGCAATTGTATCACTAAAGGTGGAGTTATAAAGGTTTTAAAAGGTGCTTTGGTGATTATGAGGGGAAAGCAGAATGGTAATTTGTATGTGCTTTAGAGAAGCATGATTTCAGGTGCAACTATGATATCATCATCAATTGATTCAAATTCTGACATTACCCGCCTATGACATATGCGTTTAGGCCATATGAGTGAGAGGGGAATGACAAAGTTAAGCGAGAAAGGATTGCTTAGTGGTCGGAGAATAAGAAAATTGAATTCCTGTAAGTATTGTGTATTTGGGAAGCAATGTAAGGTGAAGTTCAGTTCGGTTGTTCACAGAACCATGAGTATATTAGATTACATCCATTACGATCTTTGAGACTCATCTCAGGTTGCTTTAAAAGATGATTCTTGGTATCTCCTGGCTTTCATTGATGATTATTCTAGAAAGGTTTGGTTGTTTACTTTAAAGCATAAATATGAAGGATTTTTCTAACTTCAATCAATGAAAAGTTTTGATTGAGATGTAGATAGGAAAGAAGATCAAAAAACTGAGAATTGATAATAGTTTAGAGTTTTGTTTAGGAGAGTTTAACAAATTCTGCAATGATAAAGGAATTATGTGGCATTGCATAATTAGATACACGCCCTAGCAGAATGGTTTGGCAGAATGCGTGAACATGACACTCCTTAAGATAGCTCATTGTATGCTCTCTAATACTAGATTTGAAAAGAATTTTGAGCTGAGGCAGTTTCTACAGCTTGTTACTTGGTGAACATGTTTCCATTGACTCCCATTGAGTGTAAGATATCTGAGGAGGTATGGTCTAACATTTTTGCAGATTTATTCTTGGTTGAGGATCTTTGGTTGTCTAGCTTATACTCATGTTAATGAAGGTAAGTTCGAACCTAGAGCTAAAAAGTGTTTTTTTTTTTTTAATTATGGATCTAGGGTGAAGAGATACAAGTTGTAGTGTCCTAATCCTAACTCACCCAAGTTTATTATTAGTAAAGATATTACTTTTGATTAGTCTTCTATGCTTAACCCGAGAAAGGAGAATGTTGATGCAGATAGAAACCGTGGAGTCAACAAGCAGGTGAAGTTTGAGAGTTACGCTTTAGGGAAGAGTCAAGAAGGCACTTCCATTCAGCCCATTGAGGAAGATGAACATGATCCTAGTGAGAAAGAGGATGCATAGAAGGAACAATAATACACTATCGCTACTAGGAGACAAAAGAGAGATATTAGGCCACCTTAAAAGTATAGTAGCTGTGGAGAGATGGTTGCTTATGCATTGTCTATTCCAAATACTATTGAGTGTTAGGAGCCTTTCAATTACAATTGAGCCATCACAAGTAATGATTCTACATAGTGGGTAGTTGTTCTGAATGAGGAGATTGAATCTCTCCATAAGAATTAGACTTGGGAGCTTATAAAACCGCCTATGAAAAATAAGATTGTTGGCTCCAAATAGGTTTACAAGAGAAAAGAAGGAACTCCAAGTGTTAAAGATGTACAATATAAGGCACGCCTGGTTGCAAAGGGCTATGGTTAAAAAGAGGGTGTGGACTTCAATGAAATATTCTCACCAGTTGTGAAGCATAGTTCTATACGTGTGTTACTTGCTATGGTGGCTATGTTTGACTTAAAGTTAAAGTAGCTTGATGTTAATTCAATGTTTCTGCATGGTAAGCTTGAGGAGCAAATCAACTAGAGGGGTTTGTTATCTCAGGTAAGGAAGACTTTGTTTGTTTGTTAAAAAAGTCTTTGTATAACCTAACACAATCTCTTAGACAGTGGTATAAGCAGTTTGATACTTTCTTGCTTGCACATGACTTTTCTAGAAGTCAATATGATAGTTGTGTCTATTGTAAATTGCTTCCAAATGGTTCATTTGTGTACTTGTTAATAATGTTGATAGTATGCTTATTGCTGCCAAGAACATGTCTAAAATCAAAAGGTTGAAAGCTCAACTTAGTGGTGAGTGCAAGATGAAAGATTTGGGGGAAGCAAAGAAGATTTTGGGCATGGAGACTCACAGGAATAGAAAAGCAGGAAAGTTGTATTTTTCTCAAAAGAACTACTTTTAAAAAGTACTTAAACATTTTAGAATGCAGAATTCTAAACCTGTGGGCATTCCATTTACAAGTCATTTTCAACTTTTTGCAAACTTATCACCACAAACGTAGAAGGAGAAAGAGTACGTGTCCCATGTTCTATATGCTAGTGCAGTTAGGAGCCTCATGTATGATATGATTTGCATTCGTTCTAATATTTCACATTTAATTAGTGTTGTGAGCAAGTATATGGAGCGTCTAGAAAAGGCACATTGGCAGGTAGTAAAATGGATACTTTGATATTTAAGAGGTACTACAGATGTTGGGATGATGTTTGATAGAATAGGTGGTCTTGATGGTTGTGTAGTTGGATTTGTAGATTTTGATTATGTAGGTGATCATGACAAGAGGAGATCTCTGATAGGTTATGTCTTCACTCTTGTAAGAAGCACAATGAGTTGGAAAGCAATATTGTTGTCTACAGTTGCTTTGTCTACTACTAAGGTTGAGTATATGATGGCAATTGAGGTAGTGAATGAGACTATTAGGTTGAGAGGCTTACTTGGTGAGTTTGGCTTAGAGCAGAGTTTGACTATTATGCATTGTGATAGTCAAAATGCTATGCATCTGACTAAAAATCAAATGTATCATGAGAGGACTAGGAACATTGACATTAGATCACTTCATACATGAGATCGTCTCATAGGACCAGATCATTGTTAAGAAGATTGGCACATATGATAATCTAACAAACATGATGACCAAGTCACTTTCAGCATTCAAGTTCAAGCATTGCTTAAACTTGATTGGGGTTTGTAGTATTTAGAGTTACCCTTTGGGGTTGTGTGGAGAAGATGGGAGTAGAGTTTTTTTTTTTTTTTTTCTACTATGTAACCTTGGTAGAATTCAAGCCAAGGTGGAGATTTTTTGGGTTAATATCATGTATTCAACCTGAGATATAACCCAAAGGACAATCCAAAAAAAACCTGAATATGACTCATTTATGGGTGAAGACTAGGGTTTTGGGGTTTATATTTGGGTATTTCTTGATTTTCATGCAGCCGCACCAC
>JAOXJP010146281.1:0-13225 GCA_025762735.1 Platanus orientalis | reverse complement strand
GAACCCTTGCATATTTTTCATTGCATCCGGGCGCCGATGCAACGCCCCTTGCCAATTTTTCACCACATTCGGGGGATTGTATAAATGCATTAAATGGATCCATTATGAACACACTTGGTAAATTTTCACTATCAAGATTGGTGTTATTCATGTTCACAGACTCATCCTTAGATATAAAGAGTTTGTATTTCTCTAAGCTATCTTGTTGGTTGTTATGAACTACCAACGAGTGATGCCAAATTGGTGGTCATATCATGGATAGTTTGGATAGCCTATATGATACTTGAGATGGTGCAAAGGCCCAACAAGGAACCCACAACCCTTAAGTGGGAGATTCATACAAAACCTATATGATTTGATTGGATAGGAAAATCTAATACCAGTGAATTTTTAGAGTTTGTCAAATGATTTCAAAATTACTTTATTATGGTAAATATGTTTATTTTGAAGAAAAAAATATCAAAACATGTTTTAGATGTCTAATCAATTCATTAAGTTCCAAAAGATCATGTTCTAATGAACAAAGAGGTTAAATGATGATTAATTCATCACCTTGAAGGTCATTAAGGAATATTGTGTACTGGAATGACATATTTGTGAAATATCTGTAAGGAAGGGGCTCGTTGCTATTTAATTATCCTTCGGGGTTCAGTTGTAATGTGTTACAGGGCATTATTACAATTAGTGGTGTTCTAGTTTGCAATTATTAAAAGATATAGTTACTTTAATGCAATTTTGACTTAATTGGGTTTCTGGCCCCTACAACCTAAGGATGAGAATTCCATCAAAATCCCACACCCCTTAGGATTTCTTAGCTTCTCAGTACTATAAATATATCTCTACCTAGGTTCAAGGGGAGACCTATAGTCTTCTTGGATGCGGAGAAGCTTGGAAAACCCCTCAAGAATGTGTGAATGCTAAGGAGAGTAAGTTGGATCATCATCTTGTGTCCAATTCAATCATTGAGGTATTTCCCTTTATTCTTCATTGATTTAGGTCCTAGAGTTTCATTTAGTGATCATGGGTGGATCAATGTTTAACATCTATATTTTAAAGAAAATTAATCAAAATTAAGATTTTTAGAAAATATTCATGATAATTAAATTCATGTTAAGAGTTGCATCAAATTATCATTGGTATTTCAATGTTTTCCATCCCTTAAATTTATTTCTCAACCCCAAAAAATAGGGAAATCTTGACAATTTCATTCCCCTTTATTTTTATTTTGCTCCACGAAAAAGTAAAAAAAAATGAACAAAATGTTGAATTTCAAATTATGAAACTATCTCAACAAATTCACAAGAAAAACATTGAAACAAGGTATTCTATAAGTTAAACAAACAAAACTAAAGATGTTTTAGCCATGCTATAACAAGTTGTTTAATGCAGCAACATTAGACTATGTGGAGAAAGCCTTATCTTTATGGAAGCCTAAGCCAATGATTTGTCAAGCCAGGAAAAAACTAGGAAAATGCCCATGGTATAGATTGTTTTAGAGTCTTTTTTAATTTGAGTGAGTATGTAATAATGCTTTGAAGCCATAGATTTAGGGGTAAATTTGTTAGAGATTTGAGAAGATGTTTTGGTAATTTTCTAATTTTTTTTACTATTATTTTGGGGTTTTAGGAGCTAAATCGTACAAGTGTTACATAAGGGTATTTTGGGAGTCAACATATCTCTCTCGTCTCTCATCCTTTATTTGATAACTCTTGTAGGGACCTTTTTAACCCCTTGACGATCCAAATAAGAGAAGAGTTCTTTGATTTCAGCCCCATCCTATCAAATAAGATCAAGTCCAAGACAAGTCTGGCAGCAACACTTCCCTGACAATATTTCATTGATTTTTTTTGAAGCTATGGGATTGATTCCAACCATCAAATTAATTGTTTTCAAGAGATTTGGACATGTGATGAGGTAAAAGTCTTGGTTTGAAATCTTCAGCCATCAGGAAGTTACGAAAGAATTTTATGAAGTTTGGTTTGACGATTTGTTATAGTACCCCACACACAGATTTCACAATTTTGGGTTTTGGAATATAAATTCTTGGAATTTTTTTATATTCCTTATTAAAGGACTATTAAAAAAACCTGTGCGGGAGATTTGGGGATCTAGGAATTTTTCTGACACATGTCAGAGGCATTTTAGTAATTTGCCCCTAGGTCTGAATTTTCTAGATTTCATCCTTGGATAGTCGTTTGATTCTTGGAGATTGTTTTATACTATTCAGCATATACTTCCGCATCATTGTTCCTTCTTTCTCTAAGTGAGATTATTCGGTCAATGAATATCTCTAGAAGATTATGAATTTATGATATCTTATAGTTAAAATGCTAGTGTTCTAACATGATAAGGGCGCCTATGATAGAACTGTAATTAGGCTTGAGAACTTTCGGGAGGAAGGCAAGTGAACTCCAAATACAGTATGCATACAAAAAGGGTTGGCATTGAGTCCTATTTATCTACATTGGCCACAAATGAGCTATATATTTATTATTGTTATTTCATCTTTCTTTTATTACCCCTTCTTTTTGTGAGTCATGAATGAAGCATATCTAAGAGGAGATCTTGAGGTGCATGTTGTTTGCTAATCACATATCATTAATTGATGAAACTAGAAAGGTGGTAAATGCAAAGTAACAACTAAGGGAGGCTTTAGAATCACAGATTTATGGTTTTTTCCTGCGATTTCTCTCTAGTGGATAGATCGGTTTTCCCTATGCAATCTTTTAAATCATGTTTAGTCGCGTTTGGTTGAGTATTGAAGATGTTGTGTTGAGTTTCACATATTTTACCTAATGCCCTAGCCCTCTATTCCGCTTTTTGGAGCAAATTGTGATCTATGGTTCATTTTTGTGCCCTTTCGTATACTGTTATGGGATTAGGGATAGTCTCTTTCCCCATTATTGTGTTTTCTACACTGTTTAGAGTTGTTGTGACCTGTGGACCTCATGTTTATGCTATTTCGAAGAGGCTAGAAGCTTAAATTTGGCCTATGTTGTCTACAGCATCTCTTATTTGTTCTCTTGTTGTCTGTGGCTGTTTAGGATTTTTATCGAGCGTTGGCTTACCGATGTAGGATTTCTAGGGAAAACACAGTTTGAAAGAAGAAAGAAAGCCAAAATTCATATTCTGGAAAATTTGTGCATTAGTGTGAAATTACCAAAATACCCTTGGTCATGCATCAGAAAATTATGCGCTTAGATAGGGTGAGTCTTGGGCCTGATAAGCACCAATGTTCAAAATTTCATCGAATTTGGAGTTGATTTGACTTATGTAATTATATATGCAAAGTTGTTGTTTTAAGTTTAAGGAAAGAAACCTGAAACAGTATTGATGTTGAAGAAGAAGAGAACCAAAAAGGAGAAAGAAGAGAGAAAAGAGGGTTAAGAACTTACCTCCACACATGGGAAAGGATAGGAGGGGAGTCCATGAATCTACCCTAGGAGAAGAGCGTAGGTTGCAACCCACTAATCACACACGTGTGCACTTTCAAAACATATTATTCACTATGGGTGCATTTAAATAGGCTTTCAATGAGTAAAAAATAAATAAAATCCTTATATTCTAGAACCTTGAATCGAAAAAACTTCCTAATCTAACCAAAAAAAAAATCTTACTAAAAAAAGACACCTAACTTATGAGGACTCCTAGCCAACAATTTTGGTTAGAATTGGGCCCTAGCAAAGATCTTCAAATATCTCTAAAATCTGGAAATATTAAGAGTGTCGACCAACAATAAAATGGGCCCCACTTTTGACTTTTCAACAGTCCAAACAAAGACTCTATATTGGTTCCATCCAATTATGGCCCCTCTTGTGGCTGTTTTTAGTAGTCAATAAATTCAAGATAATGCCTAATCGTGCCCCACAAATCCTACCACTAAAGATACTTTTAATTATTACATTTAACTTCTTAAAACTAACAAAATTATAAAAAAGACCCCTAGCCATATAAAGTCCTTATCATATAAAATAAACACTTAAACTATCCTACCCACTAGTACAAAACATGGGACCACCCATGATCATCCAATTTCTTTTTCTTGATTGCATATGCTCCCGCATCATTTATTGTTTTAAGGCCTTGTTGGCAGTCTCCTATTGTCTCTACCTATATAAGACTACATTGTCTTTGAGCCTCTTTGTACTGGTATGTCATACGTGCATGTGACCAGCAGCATAGTTTCCTTCTCTATGGTTTGGAGCCGTAGCGTGGTTGTGGGAATATACAACAGTATTTTTCAGTGTGTGGCCAGTAGTATATTTGGCTTCCTTTGTGGTGTGGTGATTTGAAGGCTTTGTTGTCTACTGCTTGCCTTTTGTGCTCTTTTCGAGGCTTCGTGAGGTGTCTAGCCAGCCTTGTTCTTGTTCTGACGTGCTCTATCATATTGGGCAGTGGTTTGTGCTTGTGTTGGGCTATGGTGATGTGGTGCTTGGTGTGTTTTTGCTACTTGTGTGTCAGATTCCTTGCTATTGGTTGTGTTTGGTATTGTTCTTGAAGTTGCTTGGTGCTTGTCATAGTGTGTTTTTTAGCCTTTGTATTGCGAAGCTTTAGAGGATCAACCTTTCGGGTTCTCGCTTTGTTTAGTCTGGTTATGGTATTTTGCCCGACTTAGTTTTAGACTATTGTTGGTATTAGCAGCAATGCATTTCATAGTGATTTGGCTCGTGCACTGTGCTTAGCCTCCAATTCCCTGGTTTTTCTTTTTCTCTAGCAGTGGTTCCCTCTATATAGCGACTTGTGGCACCGTTTTGGCATTATGGTGTTCCCTCTACATGTTTTGGTACTTCCGCCTCTTCTTGTAGCCCTCTGCCATGTCATCCTTAGATCATTGATTCAAAGGCTTCTCATCATATGATTGGTATGTCAAGCATTTTCTCCTTCATATCCTATTTGTTTTGACAGAGATAAGGTAGATATTGCAAATGGCTCTTTCTTTTGTCGTTGGTACTAGTTGTATTCTTCTTATATCTTTTTTTCTCTTGTCCTTTGTGTTTCATGTTCCAAATTTTAAGTTGAACCTTGTTTCAATTAATCGTATTACAAAAGCTTTGAATTGTAGTATTACATTCTTTCCTTCATATTATGTCTTTTAAGACTTGAAGACGGAATAAACTATTGGTAAAGGACACGAGGATCAAGGGTTATATCTTATAAATGGTTGTTCTTCAGTTGCCTTTACGGTTCAACGTGCATCTTCTCCATCTACGGCTCCGCAATCTATCACTCTTCTATATCTTCATCTTCCCAATGTGCTCAACTTCTTCGGTGGCACTCACACCTTGGCCATATCTCTTTTCCCATTTTACAAAAATTCTTTCCGGGATAATGCGAATCATGTGAGTTGGCCAAGCATTGTTGTTCCTCCTATTCCCCGAGTATAAATTATGGTTTTTCTCCATTTTGACTCATTCTGATGCATGGGAACCTGCTCCCGTTACCTCCTTGTTTGGTTTCCATTATTTTGTGACCTTTATTAATATTATCCTTGGGTTACCTAGATCTACTTGTTGAAATCCGAGAATGAGGTTTTTTCAGCCTTTCAGTTGTTTCACAGACTCGTTGAAACTCAGTCTACCACTAAGCTCAAGGTTCTTTGTTCCAATAATGGTGGGGAATATATGTCTCATATTTTTTTCTCCCTTCTCAGCATGGTATCTTCCTTCGAACTACTTGTCCCTCTACTCTCGACTCTCGAGAATAACGGGGTTGCTAAGAGAATGAATCGACATCTCCTTGAGATCACTCGTGCCTTGTTCCATATGCATGTTCCCCAAGTTTTTTTGGTCGATGCTCTTCAAACTGCTGCTTACTAGATGAACCCTATGTCATCAAATATTATGGGATTTAAATGTCCCCTTGAGCTTCTCTCATGTTCTTCTCTTGGGTCTTCCCCTCCTCCTAAAGTGTTTGGTTGTATTTTTTATGACCATGTTCCTAAGTTTGATCATTCTAAGTTGGCCCCAAGTCTCTTAAGTGTATCTTTCTTGGGTATGATTTGAATTAGAAGGGCTAAAAATTTTATCACTCCTCTACTCAGAAATGCATTATTGTCTCTTGAGTTCAGGGATTTTTCCACCTCTTTGTCTTTTGTTTCTATTTCATGCAGTGTACCCCAAACCCTATCTCAATCTCACTGGAGAAAAGAAATGGATGAAAAATGCAAGCCTTGGATAAGAACAGAACACAAGATGTCGTAGATCTTCCATAAAGGAAAGAACCTATAGGTTGCAGATGGGTGTTCACTGTGAAATTGCAACCCAATGTCATGGTGGAGATGTATAAGGCCAAATTAGTAGCCAAGGGCTACACACAAACATATGGGGTTGATTATCATAAAACTTTTGCCCCTATTGCAAAGATGAATTACGTTCGTATCTTGATCTCTATTGTTGTCAATCAAAGTTAGCCCGTATTCCAATTTGTTATCAAGAATGCCTTCTTACATGGCAGCCTTGAAGAGATAGTTTATCTGAGGTTACCTTCTGGTTTTCTACACTCTAGTGGCAAAAGGAAAGTATGTAACTTAAAGAAAGCTCTATTGGGCTTAAGCAGTTCTCTATTGCCTGGTTTGAGAGATTTTATAGTGTCATCCTCAAGAATGACTACAGACAGTGCCAAACAGATTACACCATTTTTGTAAAGCATCAAAAAGGATAGGTGACAATGTTCATTGTCTATGTAGATGAAATTGGGGTTACAAGTGATGATCAGTGTGAGATCAACAACCTGAAAGGTTTTCTTGGAAAGGAAATTGAGATAAAAAAATTTAAGGCTTATCAGATATTTTCTTGGAATTGAAGTTGCTAGATCCAAGAATAGTATCCTCCTATCCCAGTGTAAATTTGTGTTAAATCTCCTCTAGGACTCAAGGATGTTGGATGTTTGGATGTAAACCCTGTGAGACTCCCATTGAGTCTAACCACTGCTTACAGGTAGATAAAGGTTATCGGCTCATTGATAATGGTTGTTATCATAGACTAGTTGGAAAAATCATGTATTTAACCTTGACTAGACCATACATCTCTTATGCAGTTAGGGTAGTCAATTAGTTTGTACATGTCATTACAATAAGGCAACTTAAGATAATATATCGCATCCTTAGATATTTGAAAAGAGTCCAGGTCAGGGACTCTTGCATGGCCAACAACAGCATTTCCATGTTAAAGTATTTACAAATGCAGATAGGGTAGGATCAGTGACTGACAAGAGATCCACTTTTGGCTACTGCACGTTTGTGAGAGGTAATCTTGTCACTTGACACAGCAAGAAAACAGCCAGTTGAAGAAAGATCATGTGTCAAAACAATGGCACGCGAATTCTGTGAGATGTTATGGATTTGTGGCATTCTTAAAGAGTTGAGCTTCCACTCCCAAGTTCTTATGTGATTGTACTGCGACAATAAAGCCACTTAGCATTGCTCATGATCCTATCTAGCATGATAGGACCAAGCACATCAAGGTTAATAGACACTGCATCAAGGAAAAGTTACAAGCCAAACAGCTATGTATTGATGAGGACATCAGGTCTAGGGATGGTACTTTTCAGACTTATCAGAGGCGATGGAAGAGATTTGGGCCCTTGCTATGTTTCGGTAGTAACCCACACTAATTTCTAGACTTAAGAGAGTTAGATATTATGTTTAGGGATATTTTTTTATACTTAGTGGTTATTTATTTTCATGTTACATTTTGTTTTATGTCACATTATATGGGGGCTTAGTTTGAGGGTATTTTTGGAATAATTTGTATGATAAGGGTCATTTTAGTCTATGTCACGTTTTTAGGGGTATTTTGGGGTAGATTTGTCTGACCATGAGTCTTTAGGTCCTTTAGCATGGGGAGCTCTATAAGAGCACCCACATGCCTCCTCTAGGTGAGTTACAGTCAGTGGAGCAAAGGTCTTTTTTATCAATGAATAAAATTTTGAATTTTAAAAGTTCTTCTTCTTTGGTTTGACAATACCTGGAGAGCAAACCTTGGAAAGAGCTTTGAGATCTTCCAAGTTAAAGGTGGTGGTGGAGGCCAGCCTCTTCCCTTTGATTTAGAAGGTTCTTATCTTTTCTTTCCTATCCTTTATTATTTTTAGCACTTAATTTTCAGCAAACTGGGAATTTACTTGTGGCAAGAGATTTCATCATCAACCTCAAGATCCATCGATTCAGAGTGGTTCAAACATCCCAAGGCCTTCAGAAGTGCTGGGTGACACACATGGTACAGGAGTGGAAGCAAATATTTCAAAACCCTAGGAGATCCCAGTAGGGATTCCTAGGTAGGAGAGGCACACCTTCAAATCTGGGCAAATTTGAGCTCTTCATCATATTGAGTTGGTTCGATTGGATTCTTATGGACTAGAAGTGAGACTTTTTCTAGACAACATTAAGGGTATCCAGTTACTTCAAATTAGGTGCAATCTTTCAATTTTCAGTTCATTCTTACTGCCTTGATTGAGTAGAACTTAAAGTGGATTTGTTGGCATGAATGTAGACTGTTGTGGGTTAATTTTCTGGGGCTTATTGGAACATACAACCCATGTTTTGTGAGATTAATTAATCCCTACCATATCCCTTAACTTTATCTTGCAAACCCATGTTTTTCAACCCATTAATTCCCTTAATTTGAATCACCTTAAATTTGATGTCTCTCACATGTTTGTTGAAATGTCTAAGTGAATAGCTTGCTGGATTTTTTATGCTAACAGCCCACAAGACTTTTCCATCACTTTGGAAAAGCCTCATTAGGCCATTAGCTCTCATTGTTCTAACCCTATTACAAGTCTATTGCACCTTACATGTAATTCACCACTTTAAAATTTTTTGAACCATGTTTTGAGCCACTTTAAATTTTTGGCCAGCAAGCTAGACATTTATTGTTTCCTAATTTGTTGGGATTTTCAAGCACATAAATTAGGATATAATTTTTCCCTTTACTTTGTTTTCTTGAACACTCAATATTGCATATCCAAACTAACTTGAAAACCACCTAAATTTGCATCCATTGGTGTTGGTAGGAATCTAGTTTATATTGTTACATAACCTAACGTATTCTTTCCTAATATCCAATGACACACACTCACTTACCTACATGCATGCTGCATCATGTATCCCCTCCATGAAGATTGAAAACCAGGTGTTGTTCACCAAAGACCTATGTAATCCTAGTTTTAGTAGGATTGCCGGCAAGTTGGGGATCACAATATTTACATACCAGCTTGGGGGAATGTTGATGTACATGGGTTTAGAATAAAATATGTAAGGGTATGTGTCTTTAGATAGTACCAAATAACTCTCCATACGATTTCCTCTTTTTTCTTCTTCTTGTTCCTCCTTCCTTCTACAAACCCTAGCTTAGCACGACACTCTAATTGCACAAATCCACTATTGGGGGATATATCATGGGCACTTCGGGTGGTTAAGTGTTATTCTTGGAAAAATGTGAATGCTTAAAAAGAAAAAGAAAAAACTGGAATCCTTCATCTTATTTGAGATATTTATGCTCAATATCAGATGCTTAAATCTTACCAATGTTACTGATAAATGGCCAACCATATCATTTTTAAATTATCAGCATATGTAGCATATTTACTAGAAAACCATCTTTTGAGAAATTGTTTTTCTTGTGTTAGATCTTAGTTAAAGGAATTTGTTTATTGTAAGTTTAAAGCAAGGGGCTAGAACATGATTAATGTTTATCCCCAAGAGTCATTAAAGGTTATTGTTTGGTGGAGTATTCATTTTGTCAATTAATTGCATGAAAGAGTTTATATATAATTCTAATTTCATCAGGGTTTAACCACAATATATTATTGAGCATGATTGTACTTAGTTTTATGAATTTTGGTTCAACTTTAAACATGGAGTTAAGTTTTATTTACTTCAATTTGAAGTGTGACCTACAGCCATGTGAATAAAGCCCATGTGTACCTATCTTATCTCCTTTCATATCCTCTATAAAGACACCTGCACATCCAGAGGGAGACTCAGTTTCTTTCGGGACATGTAGAAGAGAAAAAGGGGGTTACTGTGTGCTATTCCTCAGAGACTGAATCTCATTAGTTTGTGGTTAATTTTCAACCTAAAATACTTTACTTGTTCTACACTTCGTTGTTTTAAAAACCCTAGATTTACTTGGGATTTTATAAAATGGAAATTTGGGTTGAATTATTAATCAAGAAGTTTTCGCATAAAAAATTCAATGCAGCCTTCTGCACGTGTGGCCCCCTTGAAGCTATCAGATTTGCATGAGGGGAGATTCCAGCTGATAAAAAGTGGATTTAAATCTAACAATTTCAAAGGGGACCACATATACAAAAGACCATGTTGAAACTTGATTCAGCACACATTGGCAAGATTACCGAGCATAGGAAAACTCAGTCACAAAGTTCACACAATTTCATTTGTTAGGTATCTAAACTAGAGGGCAGAGAACTACAGATATTTTTAAAATGACATCCATGAATTGATAGCATTAATGTGAATCACATGGTAACTGATTGGGGAAAAAGCAAGTCGGAATCTAACCTAAAATGAGATATGTTTGATTCTTATTTACTCGATAACCATTCATTCTAGAGAAGGCTGGAAGACAAAAATAACAAAATAAATGATCTCAAGTAAAAGTTTTTACACTTGATCAAAGATCAAGTTAGAATCAGAACACTCCATCTACAGATAGAAATATGAGATCTCCTTTAACAGCTATAAAATAACTTACAAAAATAAATGTTGCAGCAGATATATATATGTCTAATAAAACCCTAATCATTAAAAGACCAGAAAGGGAAACTACATTTGCTATGAAAGACAGCATTTTCCTTGCATCTGAGAAGTCTACTTATTTTAATATGAGTCTGCAGACAAATGGGACAAGTACCTCCATAAGTGTTTCAACAGATTCAGCACTGTGTGCATTTCGACAGCAGTGTGCCCAAGAGTCAAAAGCATGCTGTAGCCAATGAGCATTTATAAAGTGCTTCAATATCATCTGCATGGGAAAGAAGTTGCATTAGTTCAACATAAATAGAACACTGGAAGTTGAGAAAATACAGGTGTGCAATTGAGAAATTAATTGTTTAAACACAAAGAAAATGAATATATATATATATATATATATCAACAAACTTAATTGTCTTTCCTTCAGCATTTTCTCATTTTTCACAATGGAATATTTTAATAGAATAAACAGAAAGGCGTAATTTCATCATATAGGTAGTCTATAACACAACCCTACATAAGGTGCACATGCAGGGGATCAGGACTCAGTACTCACTGGGTCCCACCTGGGGGATCTTTAAGACCAAATATAAATTAAACAGATTATGCTATATGGTGATGTAGGATACCCTTTTGGAAAGGATCCTACAACAATTTAGGATAAGCTACAAATGTCATAAGGCTGTTTGTTGTTGTTGTTGTTGTTGTTGTATTTGGTAAGGGAAAGAGGAATAAAGGTCTTAGGAAGGATTTAGGGTTCAATAATTGAAACAAAAAAAATCAAGAAAAGATGAAAATTGGGTTTAGAAATTGGAGAAAACTAGATGGATGGGTTTATGGGTTTAGAATGAAGATAGTTGTGCAAGGAATCAAGGTTTGAATGGCTAGATTAAAAGTAATTGGAAAAGAGAAGTTGCTGGAAATTTTTCTGCAACAAAGAAAATTAAAGAAACAAGAGAGAGAAACAAGAAATAATGATGAAATAAGAAGAGAGAAATAAAGAATGAAGAACTAAGTAAAATAGAGAAGAACGAAAATAGAAGAAGAAATAGAGGGTTTTTTTCTGCAGAAAATAAAGAAAGGAGAAGGAAGAGAAGGTTTGATGTCTTGGCAAGATGATCTAGGTGGTGACGTCCCGGCCTGCACAATAAGCTTCTTCATCTGATGTAACTGTAGATCCTCATCTATCTGGAAAACAACTTGAATGACATCATCTATATTGGTGTAATAGTGGTAGCTAAGCCCTCAGGAAATGTGCCTTTGTAATCCCTAGCTAAATAATGAGACAAGAATCACATCATTCTAGTTAATACCCGCTCACGTAGCAAGGTGCTAGAACCTGTTAGTGTAATCCTCAATTGATGATGTTCCTTGCTTCAATTGACTTAACTGGATGTGGGCTCTCCATCTGAAATTTTGAGGCTTGAACCTCTTGTTCATCGCCGCCTTTAATTCTTCCCATGTAGACAAAATTCTCAAGTTGGCTTTGGCATAACTCTCCTCATACTGTTGCCCCCACATAAGGCTTGTTCCTTTCAATTTTGCCTCTGGAAACTGTGATCTACGTCTCTCAAGCACATCATGCCACTTAAAGTGAGACTCCACGCTGTGCACCCAATTTAAATAAGCATCCGGATCTTGGTTCCCATAGAAATTTGGTACATCCAACTTCACAATTCGATCTGAATCCTACAAAGATCTGAAGGGAGGTGACATAGATCTGTGCATGTGCTCTCACCTAGGAGAATCACCCTACTGATGATGGAATAAAAAATCATCCTGAGTAATGGTAGAAGTATGCTAGTTAGGAATCATAACCTACTGTGATGATTCCCCAATCTGCAATCCCTGAATGTCCACACGCAAACCCTCAATTGTATCAACCAACTATACCACTAATGCCTCTAGTTTGTCTATTTGATTTGTCAGATATACATTTACAAACTCTAGTTCGCGTACCTGTTTTTTTGCCTCAATTAACAAATCATTGTTACTGATCCCCATGACTGATTAGGCTTTCAAGAAAATTTTAAGGCTTTTGGGATAGTCCCTAAAGTGATCAAAAGGGTTTTAAGGCTTGCTCAAATAAATTGGGGTTATGTAAACCCTTTCAGGAATACCCCAAAAGGATTTAGGATGACCCTAAATGAATGAAAAGTTAGCACCTGTAGAGATCCAGGCTCTTTGGAAAGGACCCTAAATGAATGGACAAGGGATTAGAGTTGCTCAAAAGAATCTAGGGCATGCCCTAAATTAATTTGAAGCCCTTTTGAAAGGCCCTAAATTAATTTTAGACACTTTTGAAAAAACCCTAAATATTAGTGATCGTGTGCACAATTTAACAGATGAGGAAGGAATCGATTAGGCTTTTGATTAGAAAGGATCCCAACTAGAATGGAATTAGTTGAAAACCTAGTTCTGATACCAATTTTGATGCAATGCGACACATGGCAGCACATGATTTCAGAGTGGTTATTTTTTAGAGAAAAATCAAGGCAGAGAAGAAATTATTAA
>JAOXJP010146270.1:0-13225 GCA_025762735.1 Platanus orientalis | reverse complement strand
AACAGAGCGGAATGGCGGAACAGGATTCATGTAGCCGACCCCAAATAGTTGGGATAAGGCTGTTTGTTGTTGTTGTACATTCCAATACTATCCCCATGTAAGATATATGATTAAATCAGGAATAGTCCCATGGCCACCCCATGCAATCCGAAAAGGATCCTCTCCTGCCGCTTATGACCTGTTAAGGTCCTGTCTAACAGGTGGCAAAATATGGGAAAAGTAAATATCATCTTTCAAAAATTGTAATTCACTTTTTTCTGTCAATCGTGTCCTACCACCTGTTAGACAGGACCTTAACAGGTCATAAGGTGGCAAGAGAGGATCCATTCCGCAATCAATCAGGTTTACAAATGTCACTACAATCATTTATCTATTGGAATCTTTTGAATCAAACCTAAATGAGTCCCATAAAAAAGCTGGTCCAATTTGAAGGTATACTGGGTCCATGAATATAGGACATACAAAGTTACGCTAGAGGAGAAAGAACCCAAGAGTAACAAAATTTACAGAAAACGAAGGAAAAGGATTTGTGCCTTGACAAATTCAACAAGAAGGAAATTTGAGATTCAAGCATAAAAACAAAAACCTAGGAAGAAGGATAAGGCTCGTTGTGGCCTTGCTTTTATCGTATGTTGCTAAAAGAGAGGTTTGAATAAAGGGCCGACCTTTCATGGCACCTGCCGTTGTCTAAAAGATCCAATCCAAGACTAGACCCGACAGTGCCTTATCCTGAATTTTAAGTTCAATCCTATGTTCGGACCATACTGGAACCTATCCTTGCCCAGCCCAAAGCCTAAAGGCCTCATGCTAAGGCCCAAGGCTCGAATCTTCATATTATATATATATATATATAGAAATGTGATTTTTTTTATATAAATTGTTATATAAATATAGTGTTTTTTTATATTTTATTTTAAAGTTTTATATGATGTATTAAAATACAAAGGTACAAAACTGGCTCGGATTCGATCCATGCACACCCCTACTCAATGGATCAAGTGTCAACACAATGATTGTCTGTTTTGAAACAGACCTCTAAAGGCATGCCATTGATTGACACATGATGTGTTTTTGAATTTGATGTCTCTTATTGATCACCTACTACACTTTTTTGAACCCTTTTACCCCCAAAACAACACATCTGTTTATAATTCACCGTATACACTGCAGAGGCATTTATCACAGAACATTTGCTTTGGTGAAATAACTAAGAGAGACCATTGTATAGGGATTCTTGATAGTTTCCCAGCAGCTTCCGGATCACATGTATTGGACAAGAATTAATTATTATTAGTTGGATACAAGAAAGTCCACATGTTATGGATGGTTTAATATAAGTAAATACTAATTCAAAGAAGATTTAAACCATTATCGATGGGTCCACTGCTATCTAGATGAAAAGAAAGTGACCCTAAAAAGATCCCACGCTTTCTCTCTTATTTTGGTTTCAAATTCTCTCACATTGCCCCTTAATCTAACCTATGGTTTTCATTTAACAGAATTGTTAAAAAATGAATAAAGGAAGAGACAATTCAATTTCCTAAAGAGACTTCATTGTTGGGAAGCTACACAAAGTAACTCTATATGAATACAATATTTTATGTGTGGTTAATCATGACATTTTGCATAATTTATTAATAAAAAAATATGCAAAGCAAATCCTATGCAACAAGTTTAAAATACATTAACTAGAATCTGCCTCGAAACTGCTGTCAAAACAGGACATGTGGCTAAAAGCGGGCTCATTTTTAAGTTTACAACATGACACTTGTATTAAGACTTCCACCAAAAAATTGAAATTTTTAATTTTTTTTGTATGCCTGTCATATTTTGATGCTAATTTCCAGTTAATGTGTTTTAAGCTTCTTGCAGAGGATTTGAAATTCAAGCATAAAAACAAAAACCTAGGAAGGATAAGGCTCGTTGTGGCCTCGCTTTTCTCGTATGTTGCTAAAAAAAGAGGTTTGAATAAAGGGCTGACCTTTCATGGCCACCTGCTGTTGTCTAAAAGATCCAATCCAAGACTAGACCCGACAGCACCTTATCCCGAAATTGAAGTTCAATCCTATGCTCGGACCATACTCGAACCTATCCTTGCCCAGCCTAAAGCCTAATGGCCTCATGCTAAGGCTCAAGGCTCGAATCTTCATTATATATATATATATATATATATATATAGAAATGTGATTTTTTTTTATAAATTGTTATATAAATATAGTGTTTTAAAAAAAAAATAGTTTTATATGATGTATTAAAATACAAAGGTACAAAACTGGCCCAGAGTCGATCCATTCACACCCCTACTCAAGGATGAGAGATGTGTTCTTTCCCAAAATGAGTTTCCTATTGCACAAAAAAACGTGCAATGATCTTGCACCAGGTGTTGGATGACACATGGCAGAAAAAGTGAAAAAAAAAAACCAGCATTAAGCACAAGATGTCAAGATGTAATGCTTTGCTTTTTTCCACCACATATCATCCAGCGCCTAATGCAAGACAATTATCTTTTTTGAACCTAGAATATCCGCTTTGGTTCTTTCGATATCATTCCGGATGCACTGAACAATTAATTTAAAAATCATTATATAACATTTAAATTAATTGTTATATAATGACTTTTAAATTAATTGGAAAACCATTTATATGCCAACCATTTCTAGCTAAGATGGTTGTGGTATATTGAAAAACCATCAGGTGGGTGGCCTAATGGTGAGCAAACAGGGTTTAGGGTGTACCAAATCCCTATGTTCTGTGTTCAATTCCTATTAGCTGCTAATGCCGGTGGGCATGGACCGCAAGGCGAAGCCTTGTCGGGGTGGAGGGATTAGTCCTGTTGTGCGTGCAAGCTAACCCGGGGATACCCTTCATATCAAAAAAATAAAATAAAATTATATAACATTTAGGCCACCAATAAAATCCTATGAAATGGTGGTCTTCAAATGTCGTTTTTTTAGAAAGAAATAATCATTTTTTAATAATATCTTTTATTTAAACTGATCCTTATAGGTTTTTACATCTATCACCCTTCGCTAAAACACACAATAAATAAATAAATAAAAACTTCCTCTTTTTCTTACCCAAAAAATAATGAGACGAACATCAAACAGACAAAATGTAACATTAGTGGTTCTGTTACCGTTCTACGGGACAGGCGTCAACACAAAATTAATGGGATTTTCTGTTCACAAGGGCGAATTGATCAACAATGACTTCAAGAAGCGTCGATTCAAGTAGATAAGGAATGAGGAGAGGGTGTTCCGATTGTTAAAAGTAAATAAATAAAAAACAACCAGAAGTTAGAGCTAGCATTCAGGAACAGTACTGCAACTACTGATTTGAAAACTTCAGGTTTGGAAAAGGGAGTGTTTTATTTACACCGATCAAATTTTTGAGCTTCTCTCACTCGATTTTTTTTTCTTTTTATACCCTTTTCCAAATCCCCTCCTTTACCTAAAATACCTCTCCCCTTCCTCTCTCAAACCCCCACACCTTCTTCCTCTGATGCCGGCAGTCTCTCCATCAGCAACCCACCCCCTTCCTCTCTCTCTCTTCCTCCCTCCCTCTCTCGCATCCTTTCTTTCTCTTTCCTTTTCCTCTTTCTCTCTCCCTCTCTCCCATACCCCTCCTCTCTCTTTGTCCCTCCCTCTCTTCTTCTTTTTTTTTTTTCCCGGTGACCGATCCACAGGCCCAAACGGGGTCCTTCCATTCGGACATGCAAAGAGAAGAAAATGAGGAAAAAGGAGAGAGAGAGA
This sequence comes from Platanus orientalis, assembly GCA_025762735.1. Taxonomy (NCBI): domain Eukaryota; kingdom Viridiplantae; phylum Streptophyta; class Magnoliopsida; order Proteales; family Platanaceae; genus Platanus; species Platanus orientalis. The sequence goes on along the minus strand of JAOXJP010146270.1, from coordinate 9,473 downwards.
GAGGGAGACAGAGGAAGGGGTGCAAGAGAGAGGGAGGGAGAGAGAGAGGAGGAGGGGGTGCGGGGGAGAGAGAGAAAGAGGAAGAAAGAGAGAGGGAGTGAGGGGGACTTAGAAATTTAATCGGTGGTGCGAGTAGGAGCTCCCTTGGAAAATTATAAAACACACAAAATCTGAGGAAACAAGAAAGAGAATAACTTGGGTTAGGGAAACTAACCATTGCTTGAAGGAGCCATTGCAGGTCCAGGCCTCTGAGCATTAATAGAAGGGAAAACCAGTGCAAGATGAACCACAATAAAAATTGTTGTAAATGAAACTTTGATCATCTCCATTGAAACCCAAAATCTCTCTCTCTCTCTCTCTCTCTCTCTCTCCCCAACATATACAAACATAAAACAGAGTCGGAATTGAAAAACACTAAGAGGATTGAACTAAAAAAAATAGGGGAAAAATACCTATGATGGCGAGGGCTACCAAAGGGTCTCCGTTTACGAGGGCAAGAAGCCGAGAAAAAACAACAAAGCGTCGACTACGACTAACACCCTACTACCAGAAGTTAAATGGTTTTTTAACGCTGGTTGGCCCTGTTAAATCTCTCTCCGGATTAAAAGTTCAAATTTTCTTATCTCACCTTTCCCATGAGACGTGTCTGAGGCTGGATAAAACCCGAGGGTAAGAAAAACACAGGAAAGTTCACACGTTATGAATGGTTTAATATTAGTAAATATTAATTCAACTAAGATTTATGTTAAAGATGGGATCCTGATCCACTATTATCTAGATGAACGAAAAAATAAACCCTAAAAAGATCTCACCTTTTCTCTTTTCTTCGGTTCAAATTCTCTCACATCCCCCCTTAATCCAACCTATGCTTAAAGGAAAGGGAATAGAAAATCTAATTTCCTGAAGACGCTTCATGGTTGGGATGCTACACAAAGTAACGCTTACGTTTTGCACAATTTGTTGTTAAAAATTATTTTTTTCAATCGATAGAGACTGAACCTGGAGACATTGTTTAGACAGACCAACTCTAATGAATCTAACAACGTAAGTCTTGAATAGCGCTTCGGATTTGGTAGGACAACTTAAAGAGTGTCTAAAGTAAGAATGACATTAAGGGCTAATACATCAGTGCCAAAAAGTGAAAATAATCCCCCAAAAAGTGTTTATCACTTTTTTTGGCATTGAAGTGTAGCTCCTAATGTCATTCTTACTTTAGACACTCTTTAAGTTGTCCTACCAAATCCTGCTCATGCAGGCGTAAGGGAAAACCGGAGAAGGGACTCTGTTGTAATTGTTGTTACAAAATAGTACCAAATTTCATGATGATCCTTGTTGGGCTTTGAGTTTTGAAGTGCAAATGCAGAAGAACAGGAGAAAACCAAGGAAGATAAGATACAAGATGGTAAGCTTGAGGATTTGAAACTAGTTCTGAATACGGGTTGTCTCTGAAACAGCTGCAAAAGCGTGTTAGAATCTTATAATTAAGGATTACTACCGTGTTGTTGACAAGATGGGGTTATCCATCTTATGGGTTTACTCCAGAAATTTATTCGAGTTGGACCCAAAATTCAATCGAATTGAGATCTATTCTGAATAAAAATCGCATCTTTTTGTCAGAAAGATCTTTTTCTAATGTTCATTTAGGGTGAAAACCCAATATAATCAAAGGGCTGGATTGACAAGTCCAAAAATTTAAGAAAGAATTCCATTGTTTAGAAAGGAAAGGAATCATTAAACCCAATTAATTAATAATCCAAGCAGTAATACATGTAGATTAGGTTATCTTGTGATATTGTGATTGAGCCAAATGTGTATGACTATTGTGTGCAAAAGCTAGTCATGGATAAGGGCAATCAATGAACTGAACGAGCTAGCTAGCTCGGCTTGTTATGAACTGAGCCCGAGCCATGTTTGAGGCTCATAGAACTGAGCCCGAGCCTCTAATTGAACTTATTAGTTAAGTGAACCTAAACCCTATGAACTAGCTATATATTTAACCTTTAGAACTAGTTAGGGTCTCTTGAGCTTTAAATTCAGGCCTAAAACAGTAAGTTTGTTTGGTGAGCCAAGCTCACCTCAATCTAAATGAGTTAAGCCTGAGCTCAGCATCTCAAACTTACTGGTTGCGAGCCTAAGCCTTGTCTGAGCCTAATCCTTGTGTGATGAGCCTGAGCTGAGCTTGTCCAGCCCAGCTCAACTCAGTTCATTGACACCTCCAAATGAATAATACATTATAAAATGGGGAGACATGAAGACTTTTTGGTGCATTTGAGTCAATGATTAATGGATATATTACACACCTGACATCCCTAACCTAGGAGAAGAAATTTTCCCAAAATAAAAGCTTGGGTGAAGAAAACGAATAGAATCGTACGAGCCATAGGACAATTGTAATGTATTCAGTTCACACTGAGAGCTCACAAAAATAAAACTTTCCCCTTTTTTATTACCAAAAAAATAATAATAACTTTCTCCTTTCAACAGATTTTAACTTTAGAGGCTAGCCATGGCAGTATCTCTCATCTCTTCACAAACTCTCTTCTCCAAATTCTCTTCTTGAATTCTTCCCATATCACACTCAAGACGCCACTAACCAATGGAACAGATTTAACCTATTCAACGAATTCACCCAGCTACTGTGACACATGTTACGGTCCCACATACACATCATCTACCAATAGGTTAAGAACAGGAACAAGTTGCCACAAGATCGTTGGCAAGTGGTTAAATGACTTGGGGTTGGTCAGGGATCAATTGGACTACAACGTATCCTGTCGTAGGACTTAGGTTTTCACTCATACACTTTTAGATAAGTATTAACAAGTCACAAATATATCTATATTTAGTGCCCGGATTTCGTGTGTACAAAAGAGGTGCACAAGTTGGACATATGAATCAGGGAGCTGACGCATCAGCACTGAAAAGTGATTTACATTTTTTGGGAAAGTGTTTATCACTTTTTTGGCACTGATGTGTCTGCCCCCTGGTCCATGCACACTTCTTTTGTATGCATGAAATCCAGGGAGCTATATTTATATGCACATTTGGCATCCAAAAATTTTGGACTTTATTGATTGAGAAACTCTTCCCAGCCGTTATATAAGAAAGGCACGGTATGATCTCAAGCAGATGTTGGAGAAAAACACTCCAACATCGATCTCTAGTGTGAATGACACCTATCATGTGGAATGAAAATAGGCTGATAAAAGGTAACATTAGCCGGTCCTGTTACCATTCAATGGGTCAAGTGTCAACACAATGATTGTCTGTTTTGAAACAGACCTCTAAAGGCATGCCATTGATTGACACATGATGTGTTTTTGAATTTGATGTCTCTTATTGATCACCTACTACACTTTTTTGAACCCTTTTACCCCCAAAACAACACATCTGTTTATAATTCACCGTATACACTGCAGAGGCATTTATCACAGAACATTTGCTTTGGTGAAATAACTAAGAGAGACCATTGTATAGGGATTCTTGATAGTTTCCCAGCAGCTTCCGGATCACATGTATTGGACAAGAATTAATTATTATTAGTTGGATACAAGAAAGTCCACATGTTATGGATGGTTTAATATAAGTAAATACTAATTCAAAGAAGATTTAAACCATTATCGATGGGTCCACTGCTATCTAGATGAAAAGAAAGTGACCCTAAAAAGATCCCACGCTTTCTCTCTTATTTTGGTTTCAAATTCTCTCACATTGCCCCTTAATCTAACCTATAGTTTTCATTTAACAGAAATGTTATAAATGAATAAAGGAAGAGACAATTCAATTTCCTAAAGAGACTTCATTGTTGGGAAGCTACACAAAGTGACTCTAATCCTTGTTTCCATAAGAATACAATATTTGATGTGTGGTTAATCACGACATTTTGCATAATTTATTAATAAAAAAATGTATGCAAAGCAAATCCTATGCAACAAATTTAAAATACATTAACTAGAAACTGCCTCGAAACTGCTGTCAAAACAGGACATGTGGCTAAGAGCGGGCTCATTTTTAAAGTTTATAACATGACACTTAAATTAAGACTTCCACCAAAAAATTGAAATTTTTAATTTTTTTGTATGTCTGTCATATTTTGATGCTAATTTCCAGTTAGTGTATTTAAAGCTTCTTGCAAAGGATTTGCTTTCAAAATTGTGTTTCAATGAAAGAAGACTAAGCCCTGAGACATTGTTAAGACAAACAAGCTTTAAAGGGTCTAATAATGTAACTCTTGAATTGTGAAGACTGAATGATAAGCTTCTGATATGAAGAACAGAAAAGCTTGGCAATATGGCATTTCTCTGTTGCTTGTGTAAAGGAAAGCCAAAAATGGGACTCTGTTGTTATGGTGTATGGTTGTGGGCCTGAAAAATGGTATGCAAACATGCCAGTGTCATGTGGGCATGAAGTTTGATCTTTCCTATAAACCCATACGTTGGAGCAGACAACAAGTAGACCTAAAAGACCTTTTTAGTTGTTTGTCTAGCCATCGATTTTAAGTAATTCAAACAATTTGGGAATAGAAGGGTTCTTCCTTCTAAATGAGTTATGTTTGTCTTGTGAAAACAAGGATTTCACTACATTTTTGCGTCAAGACAGCATAATGTAAAGTAAAATAAAATAAATCTAAACAAATGAACATTGACAAATGAATGAATCACTTACAAAACTAATAATCATATTGAAATTTGTATGTCGAGCAACAAAAAACTTGCTGATGACAAGTTACAAACTAAAACATTTAGCAATTGGTCGAGACTTGTATGTTAAGATCTTAGGAACTCGTTGATAGCAAATTACAGACCAAAAATGAAAGTGTGGGTGATTGAACCTCTCATACCAAATTCCTGAAGGTCTGTTGATAATGAATTACAGACCACGATTTACAAAATCTAGCTAAAATTTATATGTCCAGTTTTTAAGAACTTGTTAATGACAAATACAAACCAAGATTCTAAAAAAGAAAAAATAAATAACAAGGCCATAACAAGTTGGATATGCTAAAAAGGATAAATCGAAATAGACATTGTTGTTGTTGTTTATCTTTCGGAGATGATGCTTTCATTTACTGTCTTCCTATACTTATAGGCTTTTCTAGGTAATTAACGATATCTCTTCCATGATTGTACGTTAAAATTGCAAATTGTTTCATTTAGACATGGCCATTTTTTGGCCATCATTTTTTATTGATCATTTTTTTAATACAATCGAAAATTTTCAATCATGGCCGAAATTGTAAATCATCTTTATTTTTATCAAATGCAACCAATTTTTTTTTTTCAGTTATGACCAATTTTCGGTCTTTTATTTATATCAACTAATTTTCATCAATCATGGCTGATTTTTCATTATGGCAAAAAAAATTTAGTCATATCCTAACTTTTCAATCATGGCCGAAAATTTTCAATTGTGACCGAAATTGTAATTTGTTCCATTTTTGTTAAATACAACCAATTTTTTCTATTTATGGCCAATTTTCAATCATTTCATTATTTTTCCTAACCGATGTTTTGATCATATTTTCATCGATCATGGCCGATGTTTTAACCAAAATTTGAAGAAACATAGCATAATAAACCAACATATGGTGGTTTCTTTATTTGCTATGTTAGAACTAAATTGAAAAGCATATTTATGAGCGATACAAAGGCTAAACTACAAGAAAGACAAGTTATTTCATCGGTTGTTCTAGCAGCAGTCGGCGTAACCACTGGAATAAGTAATCTATATCCAGGGTTTCTAACCGTCAGTATAAACCTCCCTAAAAAAATAGTTGTACCAGTGTTTTTTTGAGAGACAGCTGCTATAATTTTTTTTCTTGCCACATTATTATAAAACCGCTGCAATAAGTCCCGTTCAAGCCCCCTACCCAAAATAAATAAATACATAAACACAGTTCCTGCATTCTCTCTATATCTCTCTCTCTCCCTTCTTTAATTTTCCAATTGACAAAAACCCAATTCAATTTGGGTAGGGTACCATCTCTCATGAAAATCCCTACTACAAGACATTTTTCCTGATCTTTCAATTTCTAGGGTTAAAATTTGCTTTTTTCTGTCTGTGACTTGGTCATCATCGTCCATATGGAGTTCCTTGGAGAAAGAGTTTTCAAGGATCCTACAAAGAAAATGGAGATAATGAGGAGGTGCTTAGGTGGGCTGCGTCAGACAGGTTGCCGACTTAGAAGCAGTCTGCAAGCATTTTTTTTTTTTTTTTTCTATCAACATTGTTGGGGATTTCTCGGAGATCGTTGTTAGTCAACTCAAAGGTGAGGAACAAAAGCTTGTGGTGGATTGGTTGGTGAATGTCGTTGATGAAGATGCTGAGTGGTTCTTTGGTAGGTTGCGACAAAAATTCAACGCTTACCTTTTATTTTCTCTTTAATTTCTTTTGAGATTTTTGCATTTTGTTTTCTATAGCTTTTCTACTTTGTTTTAATTAATGTTTTTGAAAATTTGCTTTCTAGTTGTTTGATATTTGTTTCAATTTCCTCCTCATTTGATAATTTGTGAATGTTTTGATGAACTACAAGATTCCAATGGCCTTGGGTCAGGAAATTGCTCTAAATGGGTGCAAGATGGGTCTCTCCATTTGTCGAACTTGGGCCTTTAATGAGCCTATAATGCCCTTTAGATATTCCTTGGTCAGTTTGATGAGCATGCTTTCAAGGTATCCTCAGAGGGATTAGAGAAAGATTTTCATACCTTGAATCAACATCAAGAAATTCTACAAGAGCATGCTTCTATCAAGAGAAGTTCAGGACAAGTACTGGAATAAAAATTGTTCTTGGTTTAATCCAGTTTTCATTTCTTCTTCTGCCAATATTTGACTTCTATTCCAACATGACTTATCTTCTTCCGGGTCTTGTGGTTAACTCCTGGTTTAGTGTACAATGAATAAAAGAAATAAGCTTGTTATTCACTTTTAGATTAGTTACGAGATGGATAAATCCTTCTATGTGAATCACATGCTTATTAGATCAATTACGAGAGAGAAAGAGAAAGGGGCATGGGGGGTTGCGTGAGGGAGAGGGGAAGAGAGAGAAAAAATAGTAGAGAGAGAAAAGGGGCGTAAAAGAGAGATAGAGAGATAGAGAAAGAGAGAGAGAACGGGAGGAGAGAGAGTGGGCGTTAGGAGGTAGAGAGAGCGCAGAGGGGGAGAGAGGGGGGAAGTGAGGCGGAAGAGAGAGGGAGTGAGAGACCGAGAGAGAAAGAGAGAGGAAGAGAGAGGAAGAGAGAGACCAAGAGAAAGACAGAGAGCGAGAGAGAGAGAGAGAATGAGAGAGAGACAGATAGAGAGAATCGGGGGAGAGAGGAGAAAGCGGGGAGAGGGTTTTTTTCCTCTCCCCTACACAGAGGCGGGCGGCCAACACAAAAGAAAAAAAAGAAAAAAAAAGGAAGAAAAGAAAAAGAAAAAAAAAAAAGAAAGAAAGAAAGAGGGAAAAGAAAGGAAGGAGATAAATGAAAATAAAAAAATAAAAGAAGAAAAAAATAAAAATAAAACTAAAATAATAAAATAAAATAAGCAAATAAATGGACAAATAAAGATGACGAAGGGGACTGTGGTTGATTCTAATCGATTGGAATTTGCTAGATTATGAATGAAGGTTGGGGATTACTCTATCCGTCTGCTGACTTGAAAAGAAATGTTGGTACCAGGAGTAGCGTCAAAATTTAGTGCTTACACCTTATCTCTGAGATTTTATCCAACTCTTCCAATGAGCTTTCTTGGAACCTACTACTTTCAAGAGATCTTTGAGTCTCTAAGGTGGATTTTCTCTCTTTCTTCAAAGACTCTCTTTAACTCTTCTGGCTCTCTTCCTCTTCTCTGGATAGATATTCTTAGGCCATAGACCCTTCTGGTCTCTTCACTTCCAATTTCTTGAGTCTATCTTTCTCATCTACTTCATCTTTTCCCTTCAAACATGTTTGGTATTGTTGTTAGGTCTATGTATTGTCAATGTTCATGCACAAAACAAAGTGTGTACATGTAGTGGTCATGTGTATGGCTTTATGATGTAAACTGTATACTTATGTAGCTCAAAGTGTTAAGAGTCCGAGGAAAGCGTCAAGAAGATGTACTCGAAGCCGGAATGACCATGCTAAAAGAGACTCAGCCATCATGGAAGAATCCTAAGTCTCAAGTGCAAGCCACCAAAAAGAAGCCATTACATCATTTCCATGCACAGGAAGGTAAATCAGGTATATGAGACCAAATGGTAGGTCTGTGTGTGCTCACAAAACCCCGAGACCATGGTTGACCCTATAAATCATTTAGAAGACTTAATTAGGGTCTAATTGAAATGCACAAAGAGCCCAATGCTTAAAAGAATGAAAAGGGCTCACTAGGGAAGAAGTACCTATGCTGGCTGGTGTTATTTAAGTTAGTAAATTTTGAGGCAACTTCTAAGGACTTCTTAGATCACCTCAGTAGGAATTAGACTACAATCCATATATGTATGAAAATATCTAGAAGTCTACTTTCCAGTAGAAAAAACGGTGAAGGATTGCGAGTTTTCTAGAGAACGTTATAACCATTTTACCGAGAGGTGTCTATGCTGAAAACCTATGAGTGCGGGTAACCGCAAGCATGCGTGGGCAACCGCCAAGGGGGTCCAAGGTCAACCGGGGTTCATGGTAGGTGACTGCGATCTCAACGGTCAAATTTCTGAAAATTGGTTTTTGGCCGTTGGGGACATGTAATACCCCGCACCATGGCACATGTATTACTGTGCACGTGTCCAACTTAAAATGCTAACACTTGTCACATAAGTTCTATACACACATAGGATCACTTAACTGCACACATGCTGATCTGAATGTTAGAGCAACTTTAGAAAAGTGCTAACAAAAATGTGGAAAACATTTATAAGTCAAAGTTATATCTTTTTATAGGCATGAAATTAGTCCTACGGAATAAAGGACAAGCGAAACAGACATCAAACGAAAAAGTTAAAGGCAATTTATTAAGAAAAAAAAAAGGTGAGTGAATTAAAATTTCCTAGGAGAAGTTATGACAATTTTTCCAAAAAGTGTCTATGACATCTAGTATGGTATGAATCAATAGATTTTGGGGTAACTTTAAAAATACACCAATAAACATTTAGAACAAATTAGAGAGTAAATTATATATGCTTAAAAAGCTCTTGAAATCTAGTTTCAAACAAAAAAAGGTAGGTGAATCGGAGTTTTGTAGGAAAAGTTATGATCATTTTCCTACCTAGTGTCTGTACCAAAAACAAAGTCTGGTCGGATGACATCATCAAAGTGGAGAATTTCGTAAAACTATGATTTTTTTAAAATTTTAAGGATTTTTGCACTAGAGACCTACCTTAACACGAAATTGGGGATTAGGGTTGCTATTTAGGCCTATAAAAATATAGAGATTCATAAGAAAAAGGATCTTCTGAAGAACTTTGTAAGTTTGAGGATTTTGAAAAAAAGAAGAACAAAGAAAGTTAGGTTCTGCAAGAG
>JAOXJP010146259.1:0-13225 GCA_025762735.1 Platanus orientalis | reverse complement strand
CCCCATTTGGGGTATAAACAATGATATGACAACCCTCCCATTTAGGGTATAAACAATGGTATGATAGCCCTCCCATTAGGGTATAAACAATGATATGATGACCCTCTTATTTGAGGTATAAATAATGTTATGATGACCCTCCCATTAGGGTATAAACAATGGTATGATGATGTTCCTTATGGTTTGGTTGATACAATATGTCAAATGTAAGTAAATAAAAGTAAAATATAAAACAAGTGAAGGAAAAACATAAGAAAGTGTAAGATAGTGAAAACCAAAAATATCAAAGTGATACCAAGTAAACATGAGTAAATGTAAAAGACCTTAAAGGTCCCATCATTGAGAATGAAACTATGTTAAGAAAGAAGGAAAAGTTCATAAGACAAAAAAAAGTGAGTGAAACCATTATGAGAAGAATAGAAAAGCTTATAAGAAAGAAATAATATTAAGAATAAGAGAAAAACACATAAACCCCAAAAATAAAGTAAAGTTATAAGTCATTAAAGTAAGAAATGTGTTAATATAGGGAAGTAGAAACATCTAAGTTTCATAAGTAAGGATAAGTTCACAAGTTATGTAATGAAGAAAGTTTCATGAAAAGCAAGGAAAGTGTATAAACTACTAATAAAAATACAAGTCTTTACTATGAGTAAGTAGAGAATATGTTAAAGAACTAGTGAAAGCTTATAATCTTTAAAAGAATATAAGTTCCTAAACTATGTAAGAAAGAAAAGATGTATGATGGTTCTCCCATTGGAGTACAAGTCAATGCTATGAAAATCAATGATAATTATTATATGACTAATAAAAAGTAATAAATAAATATTAAGACAAAGACAATGAAAGCTAATGAGTGATAAGTGAAGACATGATGAATGGTAAGTAACCTATGATAAGTAACAATTAAGAAGGTGAAAAATTAGTATTAAGGTGATAATAGACTTGTTAAATATAAAAGTAGAATTTTATATATCTCATTATGAAAATGGGTTATTATAATTGCTAATTACTTAAGAATGATGCATGCCTAGCTCAAAATGATTTGTGTATGCATATTCATATCATGAAAGTATAATTTATGCATGAGAAATGAATGAAAATGCTCATTGAGATATGCACTGGATATCTTTACTATGAATGAATTATGAAATATTTACCATGTGATTGTAAACACATAGTGTTATGCATATTGCCAATTGTAGATATGAGAAGAATGCCATGTATAAGTAGAATCATGCATATTACCAAATGTTGATATGGGAAGAATACCATGTGTAGGTAGAATCATGCATGTTTTCATATGTATATGTTAGAAGGATGCCATACATAAATAAAATCATATGAATTGCCATACATAGTTTCTACATGAAGAACAACGACGATGAGTGTTTAGATTTTGTGATGACTAATACATGATGTTTTCACGCTAGCCTATGCCTGCACATTAGAAAATGCTATATATTCTACATGGAGACATATATTTAATATTTCATATGAAAAGATTCGTGCTTTATCTGTCCGATTTCCGTAGTAGGTTTTGTGTACTTACTTACGAGCCATGGATCTCACCCATCTATACCATTTTTTCAGGTGATGTTTAGTGTAGGTACGTTACTTGGGGTGCCTAGAAATTGAAAGGGAGGCATGTAGTTGATGCTTTCTCTTTTAGTTGTTTTAGTTCATTTTCAGACTTTTCTTTTGTATTAGACTTTACAATGGATTGTATTAAATTTAAAGTTTGGACTTTAAGATTTACAGTTTTATGTTTTATTTGAGATGATGAAAGGCTAGTGTTGTAGATGGTTTATGTCTATGGCTTATTTCCGCTGCACCTTTAAGTTTATGATGTTAGTGATAATTGATTCTTATTCTGTTGCATATGGTGAGTTTAAGGTTAAGTTTTTGAGTAATCCTACAATTTAAGATGAAAGTGAAAAAGAAAAAGAAATTATAATGAATGTTTATGGACTCGGTTAAGTAGCGGCCCGGTTTCATGCCTAAATAAGGTTGTGAAAATTAGGGTCATTACAATAGGGATTTGATCCAATGGGACAAACCCTAAGAACTTACCGTGTCAAAATCCAAATAGGTGAATGACTGATGAGGTCACCAACTTCTAGAGCTTGATCAAACAGGTAAGTCCTAATGCTTAATTATCTACTAGGGACTTTTTGTGGGTTAAGCTTTAGAGCCTAAAATGTCCTGTTTTAGATCTTAACCTATTGCGTGAGTTTCTGAATTTGGTTTTAGAGCTAAGGAATGGTTAAGCTTTAGATCTTGGCCAACTGAGTGAGTTTGGTTTGGAGCCTTATGCATGGTCAAGCTCTAAAGCTTGACTTAGCTAAGTTTCAGAGCTCAACTAATTCTAGGTTTTGAAGCAGGTCCTAGCTAAGTTTTGGAGCTTAACTAATTTCTAGGTTTTAGAGACTAAGCTAATCTATTTTGAGAGATGGAATTAACTAAGTTTTGAAGGTTTAACTAATTCTAGGTTTTAGAGCCTAAGTCGATATAGTTTTAGAGCAATGCCTACCTAAGTTCTGGAGCATAACTAATTCTAGGTTTTAGAGCCTAAGTTAATCTAGTTTTAGAGCTAGACCTAGCTAAGTTTTGAAGCTTTACTGATTCTAGGTTTTATAGCCAAAGTTGATATATTTTTAGAACTAGATCTACCTAAGTTTTGGAGATTAACTAATTTAAGGTTTTGGAGCCTAAGTTGTTACAGTTTTAGAGTTAGACCTAGCTAAGTTTTGGAACATAATTGTTTCTAGGTTTTGGAGCCTATGTTGATATAGTTTTAAAGCTAGACATAGCTAAGTAATGGAGCTTAACTAATTATAGGTTTTGGAGCCTAAGTTGATCTAGTATATTGCATGAATGATGTGAGATGAAGTTAATGATTTCCCTCTGTGTTCTGATGGGTAACCTACCTTGGTGATTACCCTCCATGGCATCTTACCTTGTTTCTGAATGGATGGTCAATTTCTGCAACATGATATGCAGTGAACTTGCCTATATGACTTGACCTCGAGATTTCATGAAATGTGCCTAGTTGTCTGAGATTCCTTGGGACTTCTTATCTCCCAATGTTGGTATTAGTATGGATGCTGCCATGGTTTACTCGAGACTTAGACCCTAGTTGACACTAGTAAAAGATTTGCCATCACTGAAGTATGAAAGTGACTCCCCCCCTATGGTGAGGACTTAAACCTAATTTGCCTCTGATGAGGATTTGTGATTGATTTTCCATTGGGACAGCATGTGTGTTGGCATGGATTTAATCTAGTGAACAAAGGAATTTGTGCCACCTAATTAATTTAAGGGTAGTTAAATCAAATCAAGACAAAATCACATCTTGTCAAGTCTAAGGAGCTACAAGATCATGACATGTGACCATAACCATGTTAGGCATCTAATGCTATGAATATAGCCCACACGGAAAAAATTCATCCATGGGAACTAAATTCATCCTCGAGGATCAAGATCATTTAATATATCAAATGAAACATCCGTAATTGACACGTGGCAGACTCCTAAGGTTCAGGAGCAAACTCAAATTAAAGTCAAAGATAAACATTACGCCTTGCTTATGCATAGGAATACAGTTTGAATCAAATAGGCTTATAGAGTTTAGATGAATTCAAACACTATAAAGACACATTTAAGGCTGTTAAGGATAATGTTTATCACATATATGCAACATGTCATCACATCCGTGGGATAGGAATCAAGCCACGTGATTACCATCCATGGAACATATTAGTCTTGAGATCGACTATGAAAGATAGAGCTCAATCCCCAGAATTAAGGGGAAGATAAGGATCACATAACCACCTCACATTTCCAATAAATATGAAGTCTCATGCAAGGGCTAAGGACTTTTTAAGGGAAGATTATTGTTCTTGAACATTAAAATTAGTAAAGTTTATTGATCAAACACATATCTAAATATGTTTTTCCATGATCACCATATGAATCTCTGAGATCTAATCACAAAGTTTAGAATTACCTCAATAGATTAATCGGAAACAAGAATCCAATCTAACCTGGTCTCCAAAGTATCCACACTTGCTCTAGAATTCTCTACGCTTCTCTCACTTCCAGAAAAGTTATAGGACCCTATCTGAACGTGGGTACCTCTATTTATAAAGTATTTGAAAAGCCAAAGTAACCCTAGGGGGTGTGGGATCCTTATGGGATTCTTATCCTTAGGCTATGGGGTCCAGTATCCTTAATTAAGTCAAATTGCATTAAAGACACTCTATCTTTTGTTAATTACAAACTGACACACCACTAATTGTGATAATCCCTATTACATATTGCAATTGAACTCCCAAAGATAAAAAAATAACAATGAGGCCCTTCTTTACAGATATTTCACAAATATTTCCTTCCACTTCACAATATTCTTTGATGACCTTCAAGATGATAAAGTAATCACTGTCTAACCCCTATGGTTATTAGAACATTATCATTAGGAACTTAATGAATCAATTAGACATTTAAAAATATATATTTGATAAAATCATTTTCAAAATTAAATATATAAATTATAATATAGTTTTGAGAACATTTGACAAACACTTTATCAAAAATCACTAACCAGATTTTTATGTCCAATTAAATCACATATTTCTTAAACTAAATATCCCCCACTTAAGGGCTATGGATTCGTTATTAGGAAATTGCATTCTCTTAAGTATCATGTAGGCTATCCAAACTACCCATGATATAGCTTCCAATTAGGCATCACTGGTAGGTAGCTCAAAGTAACTAACATAATGACTTAGAGAAATATAAACCCCTTAGATCTATGGATGAGTCTGTAAATATGAACAACACTTATCTTGACAGTGATGTTTTACCAAGTGTGTTTATAATAGATCCCTTTAATGCAGTTATATAATGTACCCACATGTAAGCTTAGAGTCTCACTCCAGTGACTAAGATTACATCACTCCATCATATGGCAACTCTACATGTAGCAGCCCTATAAGTGATGTGTCCAGCATCACCCACAACTGTAAACTTTCAGATTTACAAGAACTGGATAATTAGATCTCTCCACACATTCCAATGTGTCTTACATCCTACTATGTTACCTGAGGACCACCTATCTAATCTTATGAGATCAAATAATTAGCCATATAAAGAAACAAATTCATGTGATGATTGAATATTAATTAAATTATTAATTAAGTATGCTTATATTTTATGTGAATGGCTTTGTTAGGACACATATTTCTAACACTGGCTCAGTCTAATGAACAACTTTTATAGGTGTCCTAGTTGATCTTGGTGATGATGGGACTTGACGATCATATCATCAACATAGACCTCCATTTCTTTGTGTATCATATCATGGAATAGGACAATCATGGTCCTTTGATATGTTTCCCCAACATTTTTAAGGCTAAAGGATATGACCCTGTACCAAAAAATGCCCTAAGGAGTAGTGAATGTTGTTTGTTCTTTGTCCTCAACTACCATTTTAATTTGATTATACCTAGAGTAGACATCCATGAAGGATACCACCTAATGACCCGTTGTTCTATCAATCAAGACATCAATGTGAGGCAAAGGAAAATCATCTTTGGGACTATCTTTGTTTACGTATCGGTAATCAATACACATACGAACCTTTCAGTCCTTTTTGGGGATGGGGATAATGTTTGCTAACCATTGAGGGTATGAAACGAAAAGCAAGAAACCTACATTAAGATGTTTTTTGATTTCTTCTTTGAGCTTAAGTGAACATTCAGGTCAAAGATGTCTGGGTTTTTTCTTAATGGGGTGCATGGTTGGATCAATGGGGAGTTTGTGAATAACAAGGTCCGTATTGAGGCCGGGCAAGTCCTCATAGGTCTATGCAAAAATGTCAATGAATTCTTAGACTAAACATACAAGACCTCGTCCGAGTTCTAAAGTACTAGGGCTCTCAATTTTTATCATTATGGAAGATATTTTGGACCTAAGATTTATTTCTTGAAAGTCGTCCACTATGGGAAGATTCCTATTTTCTTGACGTTTGAAAGCGTCAATGACTTCTTACACCATCAATTCCTCATCATTACATTTGTACTCTTCTTGAGTAGTTTTTTTAGAAGAAAAAATTTAGTAAAGTATAAATGAAAGAGGGATATTGTTACCCCAAAAATGAAAGCAGCTGATCTCATAACTGTTTCTGAGATGCCTACGTACTTGACATTTTTGCATTGGTTAGATGCGAGAAAAGTGGTCAATCAGGATCAAGTTATATGTAGTTCCTGGTTTTTAGGGATGACAATTTTGTTTGTTTTTTTTTTTTTTTTATTTACATACATATTTTTGAAAAGTAGTTGGGTCTGAAGTTTCTTTTCAGACTGCCTACATACTTGACTTTTTCTTGCATTAGTCATATGCTAAAAACTTTGGTCTGTTAGGATCAAGCCACATGTAGTTCTTATTTACAAGAGCTATAAACAAAAAGTGAAAGAAGGATTTTTTGAAAGATGACTGGACGTAAAGTTATATCTCAAGTTGCCCACGTACTCTTTACATTTGCATTAGTCAAATGCTTTGACATTTGAGTTGGTAAGGATCAAGTCATACGTAGTTCTTATTACAAGGTGAAAATAAAAACTGAAACCAAATGCAAAAAGAGGAATGATTGCACTTCACGGTGTTAATCTTCAGCAACCAACTTGATCCAAGCTTAAGTCTTTTAATATGAGCTTAAATTGTTCTTCAATGTCAGTTAGGATTTCATCTTCTTGCTAGTTGACCTGTGTGAGGTCAATCTCATTTAAGTCCAACTCTTTGTTTGAATTTATTTGTTGAAGTGCCTCCCTAACGTCGCACGGCAAGGAGAATAAACTTAGAGAAATTATATTGTCTTCCTTATTTTCTGAGGTGGCGAGAGTAGAACTCTCACCAATCTCAATGATAGATGGAAAATTGCTGAAGGAAGGAATGTGTTGACACGCACTCGAATATAGTGGAGGTGGACAAAGTATCTTAACCTGGTCTGGGTTGATTGATGACTCAAAATTCTCAGGGGGAGGGATAAATAGGGGAGTTGTTTCATATGAGTTTTTTTGGGCTAGCTTCTGGTAAAGCCCATAGGGAAATGAGGTCTTGGGTTTCCTCATATTTGTGATCATCTGGATATTCGGGGATCATGGTAGTTTTCTTAGGGACTTTGAAACTAACCCTTTTATGCTTCTTGCCCCAATGTTTCAATTCTGGTTTGAAATCAAGGCTAGTCCGAGAGTATTTACGGATTACCTTTACTAGTTCTTTCCTACCTTGGAGATGTTTGCCTAAACCTTTATCTAGGTTGAACCTCATCTTGGCCATTATTCTAAATTTTGGGGGGAGGATCTCGGCTTTCTTCGTTTGCTCTGATGCCTTTTCTTTGGTACAGACCATCTTCAACTGATAAGACATGTAGGTCTTTGATGTTTGGAGATTTTGTACTTGCAACACTCTTTGACTGGCTATGGTCAGGACATCCCGGTCTGATGATAAGGTTACCACCTCATCCCCTATATTGAACTTAACTTTTTGATGAAGGCAAGAGGGTACAACTTCGGCTTGGTGGGTCCAAGGCCTCCTTAGTAGCATAGTGAATGATGAGGGAATGTCGAGCACTTGGAAATGGACATTGAACATCCTTCCTTCCATGATGAGGGGTATGTAGTTCTCGCTTTGGCCTTGTCTTACCGTGTTGTCAAAGGCCTTGATGTCGCATGAATTAGGACGGAGACTTTGCACTGGGATTGAAAGTGATTCTAGAGTAGTTGTGGTGTATATGTTTAGTGCGGACCCATTGTCCACCAAGATTAAAGGGATACACATGTCTTGATGGCGGGCTGAGATATACAAAGCCCTGTTGTGCACATTCCCTTCTAGGATTTCTTCTTCTGTAAAAGTGATTACTCAAGGGACAACCACTCTTCCCACCATGTTTTCTAGCCTGTCGAGAGTTATAAAGGCATCTACAAAGGCTCTTCTAAAAATGTTCAAAAACTTGTCCCTATGGGGAGCAGACGTAACCAAAAGCCCTAAGATAGAAATGTTAGCTTGGGTTTTGGCTAGCTATTTCACCAAGAACAAGCAGGACTTGTGGATTATAGTCTCAAATACTTCATTTTCTTTCTTATCTTCTTCTTCTTTGACCATTTTCTGTTCTACTGACTCTTGTTATGTTTTTTCTTCTTCTCTAACCCCAACCCTACCTTTCATTTCACCTCGGCAGAATCTTGGCCCAAATCTGTGATAGCCAGTTCTGTGATTCTGTCTAAACGGGTAATGATACCAATGAGGTTTACCACCTCGTCTGTTGATAAACCCGAGTGAGATTCACCTACCCCCTCCTCGTAGTGATAAGGGACCCTATTGTATTCATATGGCTCTGTGGGTGGTGGGGGAATGTTTATAATAGGAGGAATGGTTGTTGATGGTGGTTGATAAGACATAGGTGGGGGAATGGTATAAAAAGATGGTGGAAATGGTTCTAAGGGTGGAGGGAGAATGTAGTAAGTTTGGGTATGTGGGAAGTAGTAGGTCAAGGGTTCAGCCATGATGGGGGCTTCTAGCTTATTGTCAAGTGGAAGTAGTGAAAGAGGTTCTTCTTCCGAAGTTCCCCATAGAGCTAGGATTTTCTCTGTAGTGAGGTTAGTGGGGTCAATAAGGGTTAGGTAAAGCACTTGGTCTTCTTCTGGGAGGATTATAACAGGTTTAGCATCACCAATTTTAGTGATGAAACTTGTCGGGTTAAATTTCTGCATTCCCACCTCTATCATATTGGTCCCCTTAAATGATGGCTGGGACAAGAGAGGGTTCTGAAGGATGCTAGAGTTGGCTGTGTTTGATGGGGGACCAAAAGATATCTTTCCCTCCTCTATAAGGTCTTGATATAATGCTTTAAAATGAAACACCAGTTTATGGGATAACCCAACACCTTATGGAAGGGGCAATGTTCACTAGCATCATATCTTAGGGGTAATGGGTTAGGAGGGGGTCTTGGCTCCAAAAGTTGCAAGAGCCCCTTACTCACAAGATAGTCCATGACATACTTGTACGAGTAAGGTAGTGGGGTGAATCTTCTTCTCTTTCTATCCTCCAATGGGATGGTTATAAATTTTGGTTGTGGTTTTGACTGCACCTCAATGAGAATTCACACCATGGTAGGAAAACTTACCATTTGTTGATAGTTATACCTACTGCTCTGAGCAAATTATGGAATCTCGATGGTCTACACAACATTGCTCTTAAGGCGAGTTACTGTGACTTTCCTTGGGACCATCCTGCTTATACAAGGGAGAATTGTGGTTACTTTTTTAACAAGGCCTGCCTTGATGGCTAACTAGACGTAGGTGGCTTTGTTAATGACCTCAAAAAAAAATTCCAGTGGAGGTAGTAAGAAGCATCAATTGGTATGTTGGGCCCAAGGTCTTCAAGAAGGTAGAGATCATATCTTCCTCTGACATAGGATGTTTCAAATTTGAAGTCCTTTGCCTCCATCAGTAAGCATAGTCCCTAATCCCCTCATAATCATGGAGGTGCATCCCCTCAATCTCTTCTCTGGTGGGTAACATCTCTAAGTTGAATCAAAAGTAATCAATAAAGGCCTTAGTCAAAGTTCTCCAAGTACCTACATCCCTCTTGTCCTGACCCATGAACCACTTGGCCGCTTCTTTTTCTAAGCTTGTCAAAACATCTGAACCAAAACTCGGTCATCCCGTCCCTATTGGAACATGGTATTGTAGTACATCCTTAGATCCATTTTGGGACAACTAGTGCCATCATATTTTTCCATGTCAGACATCTGAAAATTATTCTGCAAGTCACCCCTGGGTATAAACACAAGCCTTCAAAATCCATGTTTAATTGGAATTGTCCTCCCTTCAGAAGTTCAATTTCACTAGCCATTTTGGCCAGTCTGGTTTTGGTTTGGTCAGGATGTGAGGAGACTGAGATTTCCTTTCCTTTCTTGTTTCAATGTCCCAACCCGTATTGCTCTTCCAGGTTTACGAGAGATTGATGTGGGCCTTGAAGTTCGACAATGATACTATTGGGGATTGTGGTGGAAATTGGTGATTTTTCCTAAGACATAGAAAAATTCAAGTTTTGGTAATGTCTCAACAAAGACTCGAGGGACGAATGCTAGCTTTGTGGGGGTTTAAGGGGCCCCTAGTTTAGTTAAGGTAATCATGAAGTACCTTCTTGAACTCTATGGAGGTTTGTCCCTGACTTTGGGGAGGGACAGATGTTTGAGCTTGTGTCAGCAGGGGAACTTGTGAAGAGGAAGAAGAAGATACTCTATGTTTGGACATGAAGGTTTCCAACAGCTTTTCCAATTCAACCTTTTTTCCACGATGTCAGTTGATCATCAGGATCAACTTGAGAATGAGGAGTTCCAGTTGAACTCTCAATGTTTATGGAAGATGGGATGCTGGTTGTCCGTGGAGTTTCTCCTGCCATGGCGGTGTGGAACTGTGCTTTCCTCTATTTTTGTAGTCTAGTCTTGGGACTGTGCTTTAGGTTTTAATTTTGCATATGTTTAAGCCAGAAATATTTAGGCAAACGATAGATTATACAAGTGAATTCATGTCCAACTATCAAGTCATTATTTTTTGAAAACAGAACAAAAATTCCTTTATTATATATACATTAGGAACGATTGCAAATAAAAGTACATTAACTATTGCAAACGAGGGTACATCGACCTTTTACATAAAACAGAAAAAGTAATACATAGTCTAGAGTCCTGGGACTCTAGGAGGTGGTGGTGGAGCTTTCACTGGTTTGTAACCCAAAGAGAAGACCTGCTTGCATAAGTTTTGAACCCATTCTAGCCTCTAGTGAGTCTATAAAAAGGCTATGGTATTGTTGCACCATAGCTCAGTATCTACATTGGTATGTGAGGCCATCACATTATTGAGTTCCCTCCTCTGGGTGCTGACAAGCTCAGTCGTAGTTTACTTCTTGATGATTATCCCTTGAGACTGCAGCCTCAACACAGTGATTAAATTCAGCTTTGAGGGATGCTTGAGCAGTTTTGAGGGTCGTACAAGTAGCCTCAAGGGTTGTACAAGTCCGATAATGTAGGGTTTGCTCATATGTAAGGTCATGAAGGGCTTGTTCCAACTTTGCCTCTATTTGAGATGGTTCACTTTGTGAGGTAGAGGATGCATTTGACTGGATCTTCTTATTTGGATGATTAATGACTAAAGATGGTGATGGTGTGGATATAAGGTTATGGATCCACAACTCATAAGGAGATGATATCTCAGGTGCCTTGGTAGATACTAAGGGCAGATGTCCCATAACACGGGTATGTGAGCTGTCCCAAAGAGCAGTTAATTGAGACCAGACTAGATGAGGTGTCTTAGAATCAAGCTTGTAGACATCTCTATAAATAGTGGCGAAATCAAATAGATCTTAACAAATAATGAATTGACGGAGTACCCGAACTAGCACATAAGGCGTACTTTAATATAGCCCTATGAGGATAATGCATGTGCGGTTCTCTGAGAACAGATGTGGATAATGAGCTTTATACCATTTGGTTCTCCAAATGATATGTTCAGCGGATAGATTCGCTAGAAGTCCTTGATAATCTATCAGTGCTTTCTTCCCTAAAGGAGCTTAAACAGAAGCAACATGACAGGGAATAGATGAAGGCAATGAGGAGATATATCCATGAAGCCAAACTTGCAGGAAAGCCAGGTAACCATATATCGGCCATTGTGTTGACGAACATACACTACAACAAAAAAAGCCTTTGACAGAGTTTAAAAAGCGTTGTTTTGACCCACGTATGGAAAAGTTGGAACCTTTTTCCAGCATTAAAATGCTATCTATATAATTTTTCCAACATTTATAAAATGCTGCCTATAGTGTACTTTTCCAGCATTTTTAAAACGATGTTTATAGTATACTTTAAATAGTGTTTTATGAACGCTATCTAAAAAAACCTTTTCCATCATTTTTAAAATGCTGTTTAAAGTGTACTATAGACATACTTTAGACAGTGTTTTAAAAACGCTAAAAATGTTTTTTTGGATAGCATTTTTAAAACGCTAGCAAAATGTTTTTTTATATATATTTGTAAACCGTTATACCTATAACTTGTAATTAAAACATTTTTTCTAATTAAAGAGATAGTATAAAACACTTGCACTCAAACAAATAAACTATTATTATTTTTGTTTGATAACCTTCTAAAGAATGCATTCTCCTCTTTCTCTCATTCTTTGAAGAAAAGAAAGAATGAAAAAAAGAGTAGAATGAATTCTTTGAAAGACTTCAAAATCACTAGAGTTTTATTAATTTTTTTTGGAATCCTCTCAAAAAGGATTACAACTGAAAACATACTTCTAAAAGAATAAAACAAAATAAAGGTAGTTGCTTTTGATACCTCATTTTCCAACACTAAATATTTTCTTCATATCTATTATTAACAAAGTAAGTCTTAAAACAAAACTAATAAAAAAAACACCCTGTATTCCCTTGTTTGGCCTCTCTTTTCTTCTTTTTATAGCTAACCCATTTTTAAAGAGTCTTGATATTGGGTTTATTGTGGGGTATGCCCGATACCCAAACATGAAAAATCTCCATCAACAACATAAAAATGCTGACAATGGAATATAAACCCGATAAAGAGCTTAAATTATTGTGTTAGAGGTTATCTCCATAATCATAGTACTAATATCATCCTCACCAACAAAGTTAACAAATGATCAAGCAAGGACCTTATGCAAGATTTTATTTGAGGCCTTTGGTAATTTACAAGCATAAGAAGTTAAGAATATTTTCTTTTTATATTAACAAGAAAAGGCAATAAAAAAGAAGAAAATCTTTTTTTGGTTACATAACTTGTAATCAGTTATTATTATTTTTGTTATTTTTTTGGTATTCATACTATAGTATCTATGGTGTGACTAGGGATAAACAAGGAATCCATATATCGTTTCTGCCAAAATTTTGGCAGCATAACAACTGTAATATGGACCCTTGAGAATAGAAAGTGATCTTCATGTCACTTTATTTGACAACCTAATAATCCATAATCATTAAAAGAAGCACTTCTAGTATTATTCACATCCATAACATCATCGTTATCCACCCGATAGCTCCATCTCCAAACTACAATATATTCACATCAAACAAATAAACTATCAAGTTTACAAATCATCAATATAAGTGATCCACAACTAATCCTATGAAAATTACCTGGTAG
>JAOXJP010146248.1:0-13226 GCA_025762735.1 Platanus orientalis | reverse complement strand
TCAAAATTGAAATTTTGAACCTTGGATAGGTCTAGAGTTCAAACCTACATCTCAACATTATTTTTTTTAATTCATGGCCACCCTGAAGCCCGATCCGAGGCTCGATCAATTAATGAGGGTTAGGACCAAACCCTAACCAAAGGCCACCCCTATGGGTCCAAACCCTGGCCCGAGCCTGATTTATAATTATAGGGTCGGGCTTGGGCCTACCATGGCCAGGCCCATGCCCACCCCTATATAGAAGCAGTGCCTTGGGCCAAATGGGCTGGGCTAATATTTTTGGGCCTTAAAAATGATAAAACTTAATAACAATAGAAAGACACGCAAACTAAACACATTGAATCATTTGACATTAATAATGAATGAATGATAATTTTATTCATAAAAAATTCAAAATTATTTGAAAAGTATTAAAAGAAAAAGTAAACTTTACAACTTTAATTACAAAAACAAATAATATCAATACAACTTGATTACAAATAATAATAATAATAATAATAATAAATACAACTCCTTTTGAAAGAAATTTTACAATTACAACTCAATTGCAACAATTACAAACCATTAGAAACATCATACAGCATCATTAAAAATATATTTATAAATATTACAAAAAAAAAAAATACAATTAAAACCTTAAATTTACAAATTTAAATGTAACATTTAAAAAAAAAATTACAATTCTATTTTTTATAAGCTCCTTAGCATTCTTCAATTTTTATCTTTTGCTCCTTCAGTTTGAAACCAATCTTTCAAACATACTTAGAGCTTTGACAAGTTCTGAATGTAGGTTACTTGCTGTCATGGATTTTATCCTGCGAGTAAAAAGCACTCGTGCGAAGCAATGAATCATTATCTAAATCAAACAAAGATTCGATGCGCATTTAATGTGCACGCTATAGATTATGATCAGAGTGACAAATCTGCTTTGTCAAAAAGAAAAAAAAAAAAAAAAAGAGTGACAAATCTGGCATGTGTCAATTTGCCCAATAAAATACTCTGACAAGTTAAACCACCTAGATCATGACATGTAGCAAACTACTCGCACGAGTAGAACCATCAAGATGAATACAGTTTTTGTGAGTGAAATGCTCCTAAGGGTGATACGTGGAAAACTGTGTTTGAGTGGTATTGTCATATTGTAGGAAAACCTTTAAGATTTCCTAGAGCATGTCACGTGGTCAATTACTCATGCGAGTAGAATTTCCATGTTAAAGATTGATACATAGTAGAACTGATATTTGAGATCCATGGAACATGTGTTACAATATCACTCGTACATGTAAAAACGAAGGAGATTTGGCCTTCACCTGCATGAACTGACACATGGCAGGAACTCAATTGTGTGAGTAAAACACACAATTCCAGCAAAATGGTAAGCATGCATCTGCACAATGACATTCGTCATTTTATGATGTGTCTAATGCTCAAAGGAGACTCCCGAAGGAGCAAAGTCCATTTAAATACTCAAGCCCTCCAGATAATAGAATTTGTTGGTACATATAAGGATCAATAATGCCGGATAGGATCTAATACTTGTTTATCTAGAATCAAAATTCAACTACAATCAAGACTCTTGAAATTCTACAAATTGAAGAGACACATAAAACAATCCACTAGCAGCAGTCCAATACTATTTGTGGAAGTAGTTTAAGATTATGGATAAACTATAAATGTTATAGATAAGAGTTGATCCCAACAAATAGGACAAGATGATGATTGTTAAAAAACTCCTAGATGGATTCTACTATCTTCAATTACTTTCAACTAAAATGCAAGACCCCACATATGTACGATGGATATCTTTTTTTATCTATCGGATGTCTCTCTTTCAACTAAATGTAAGGATGATTGTGCAAAACAAATACTATTATATTAATATACAAATTCCATTGCAAGTCAGTAGACTTATCTAAAGTTTGAACTTCAAGGAAAACTATTACAATATTAATTATCTATTTACTTAAAAACCAAATTACAACATTTTGATACAAACAAATCCAAGTACATAACAAAACCCAATCTCCAATAGTTTTGATATTATAGAGTTAGGACTTATGGATGGTAAAAACATGAAATTAATTGTTGATTCTCGGTACAAAAGAATTAATTGGAATTTTTATTGGTAAGGTTTTAATGGCTCTAACGATCTTCCCCTTCCTTAAATCTCAACTATTAAATGAATCTATTGAATCATTATTTGAATCTTTGTATATTTTAGTTTATTATTCAGAAAACAGTAAATCTTTAACCTTCTTTACTACTTTAGTCTTCATTCTTCTAAGTGCTTCACTCGCTTTCTTTCTTCCTCTTCTAGGGTTTTGAATTTCTTTGAAAGATCACTTGTTGGATACTTTAGGAAATAAACCCCATGTCAAAAGAACAATATGACTTCTTATGTGTTACTAGAAGGCTTAGGGTTCTTGATTATGGTTTTTCAAAAAAAAATCATGATTTGGCTGAGTCAAATAAATCAGCATGAGTCAAAGGGATCAATCAAGTCAACAATGTGACTTGGATGAGTCAGTATATTTCGGAGTAAATAGCATGATTTGACTCGATAGGCTTGGAAAACTATAATCAATACTACAAACATCATCCTATGTTATAATATCATTATCATCATTTATGGGGGGAGGAGAAGAGAAATATATAAGGTCAATAAACTGATTTTTTATGTATGATTTTTAATGCTGTATTATGATCTGTTTTATAATTTTAACAAAAGAAAATTATAGATGGTAAAATAATATTATTAATTTTTAATTACTATTTATAGTTGTAAATTATGTTTTTTTCTTCCTATTAAGGTAAACTTGATAGTTTTCCTATTCACGTTCCATTTGAAAACTTTTCTGTTGTAGTACTTACAATGCTTCAAATTTGAGCTAGGTCCCCACAACCTCTAATCAAATATCTAATTTGTCACATTAAATTCAGTGGTACGTACCTATTGTATTATTCTCATGTGTGTGTGTGTGTGTCCACCTGTTATTCATAGTTCTTTAATTTTGAAATTGTGAACTTTGTAGAGTTTCACTTCTTAGCTCATAAAAATTGTACAGAAAATTCTTGCAAGGAATCCCATTGAGTTTTTTACCAAAAAATAAAATGAAAACCTCATTGAATTGGTATCCCATTCTTTATGTTATCCTTTACAACGCTTTTATTAGGGTCATATCTTGGTGATTTCGAACCATTGATAGTCATGCTCCATCCCAGAGATCTCTATATTTCTCAAGGAGAGCTTTCGAGTTAAATTGGTTTTCATTTCTGTTTTACAGAGGGAGAGAAGAAGCGCACCGTTTCCAACAAGATTGAAAGGAGTCAGCTGAAAGAAGGGGATCACATCTATGCTTGGAGGATATTAAATGCCTACGCTCATCACGGTGACTTCAATTTTTTCCTTTCTCTGTCTCATGCTTTGTCTTTTAGATTCAGAGTTCTGGAACACATTTTTATTTGAACGGTAGAAACTGTGCATCTTTAGGCATCCAGGATCCTTTACAGTATTAATGCAAAAACGTGTTTATAGTGGGACATGTGTTGCTTGTTAACAAAGGATGAGAAAGAGAGATAGTGATAGGGGCACCAACATTATCTCTCCTTTACACTCGTATGACTGCCAAGCAAGTGGGAGCCTCGGATTTCACAATTTCTCAAGGGTCCCCGACTTTCTCAAAAGACAAACTATTAAATCCAACTAAAGTATTGGATTTTGCATGAGAGGATCCGGTCACTAAATAAATTGCCCATTAGCACATGGGACGAGGACTTTAATTTTTGTGAATTGCAACTACGTATAATAAAATTTAATATTCTTGAATGTATTACCAATAACGAAAATAAGTTAGAAGAAATGATTAAAAATCTCTGTTACAATTTCAAGCAAATGATGAAAATTTTGAAACCTAACAATGAGCTACATAGGTAAATTTTGACTTTTGTAAATTAAGTTTACCTGTGCAAGTTACTTTCAGATACACTCATCTCCCTCCTGCTCCCCCCCATGGAAATTGATTCTCGTTCTGATCATCAGCGAATTCCACAAAGAGATGCATGCAAACCCTCACCAATGACATGGCGGAGTTAACCACCAGGGAGGGAGTCTTACGAGTTGCAGAGAAAAATGTTCCACCTGAGAGCCCAGATTTTCCCCAAAGCATCATCTTCTACCTCTTTTCCTTAAAACCTTTCAATGAGCAAGTCTTCATCAAAGTTCTACAAGAACATTGGGCTCTTGAATGGAAAGCAAGGATCGAAACCCGGTGACAACACATCTTCAAGGCCAAATTCTGAAGCTCTGATGGCTATAACAAATTTACGTCGCATGGTCCCTGGCTCTTCCATAACCAACTTGTACTTTGAACCGACTGGGACTCCCGGCAATCCATCCGACGGTTAATCTTCACCCAAGTTGAGTTTTGGGTCCATTTATCTAACCTCCCAGTCCGATTCCACACTGAGGAAATTGCCAGACAACTCACCAATATTGTAGGCTCCTATGTTTAGATAGACACAAATCATTTAATTTGACCAGACGGGCCTCGTCTATGAGTCAGAGTGGTAGTTGATATCGAGCAGCCAGTAATGTCCAAAATTAGGTTCGAGCAAGATGATCTCCTAGATGAACATATTTTAGTGCAATATGAAGGTCTCCCCATCTTCTACTTCTACTACGGCAGGATTGGCCATATTCTCAACGAGTGCAAAATTGCTCAGCTCAAAAAACAAAGAGAAGGTCATCAAACAACAATCTTCCATCTGTATAGCTGGGCTCTTTGTGCAGGCTCTCAAAAGCCTCAAGTTGGTAAAATCTGGGACGATACCCTGGATGTAGACTTGACCCAACAACCTAGTCATTTGTGGTACAAACCCTTGCCCCAACAATCAGATGAGGATCCTCCTCTTCCTCGACAGCCTAGGCATGAGCACCAAAAACTTTATCTAAGAACCAGCTACCCATCAGCCATCCAACACTACTTCTCTTAAAATGGTGGAATCCAGACAAGTTCAAATTTGCACCTGTATAGAAATATCAAGGTCCGATAAGGGAAATGACCCAATGGTAAGCCTGATGGGTGAATCATCTCAACCTCAAACGACAAAGGGAGATGTGAAAATCAGAGAAGAGCCAGAGGATTTGGCTCCAAGCAATGAGGTAATGACCCAAGAGGTGACACTTGCAAAACCAAAACTCAAACCAGATAGAGAAGAATTTGCAGCCTCTTCCAATCTCAACTCAGGCTCATCGCTCAATCTCCAATACCTCTGGAAAGAATAGAAAATCCCCTTCACCCAAAGAACTGAAGTGGGCCACGCTTGACCCTTCATACATGGCGAGGCTAAAACTCTACCTGAAGAACCTATAATGCCTTCGAAAGATTGGCGAACTCTCAACAACTCACAAATTCTCAACCATTTCCTTGATGCCGCCCAACCTTGGCTGCTACTAGGTCAACCTCCCTCCACTTCTTACTACCAAAACAACAACATACAAGATGAAGGACACGAAAGGCTCAGTGATTCTCTCCTGTAGAACAGAAGGACTCACCCAACGGGGACAGAGCCTCAATCATCAATCTTTCGACGTGCATGTCAAAGACTAATGATCCAGCAAACAGCACAATCGGAAGTGGCTGCCCCGACTAGGAGGAATCACAAGGCCAAAGCCCGAGCCGGCTGTACAGCTGAAGACTTGAATGCCTCAATTCCAATAGCTGTAGACCCTCATGCCAGGAAGAGACTACAAGTTGAACGAGAGATGGAATAGGAAATAGATACAGAGGGACAACTTCTTGCTTTGCCCCCGGTCCTGGTAACAACTACACCCCTTAACCCCATGATTCCATCTTCTTTTAACACAATCAAATCTACCCACATCACTAAGTTTACACAAAAAAAAATCAGATGAATTTACAATAGACCTGGGAGGAAAAAAACACATACTGCTAGCCACTCCAAAACTACTATAACAACAACCCCATCTACCCTCATAACCTCAATGACCACAATGGATAACACCAGCATACCCACTTTGGATATTCCACCACTCCTTTTAATCTAAAAACATTTATTTGAAAACATAGTTGTCCTTGAATAGCTACGCAGGTACATATGAGTATTTTGGACTGGACCTATTGAGGGTGCAGGAACCCCTCGATAGTTCAACTCCTGAAAGAGCTAATTCGCTAAAAAAAACCAGTAAATTATCTTTATCTCAGAAACCAAAGGAATCTTCCTAAACACCAAAAAATGACTCAAATTGGGAAGATAATGGAATTGTACTGGTATTGATTCTACAGGGAACTCTAGAGGGTTGTTCCTTGGATGGAAACATTGTTGGCCAGTTGATGTCCTCTATCAAGACACCAATGGTTATATAATCACAATTCAGGATCACCAAACCAACACCATATGACATGGAGTTTGTGTCTATGGTGAACCAAGATATGATCTCCGTAGAAGCTTCTGGGTTCACTGGATTAATTTATTAAAGCCAATCCAAGGACCAATTATGTGTATTAGAGACTGGAATTGTCTTTGGAGCTCCACTGATAAAGAAGATGGTCTACCACTTCGACGGGCTGACTTAGAATTGGGGAGTATGATTCTTAATGACTTAAACCTTCATGATTTGGGATACAGTGGTAGAGCATTCACATGAACCAATAATCAACAAGGCCCATATTGCATTAAAGAAAGACTGGATAGAGCCACAACAAATGGCCAATGGTGCATTATCTATCCGGAAGCCTGTCTGGAGACTATACCAGCTTACGGCTCAGACCATCTACCCATAATGCTTCATCTCTATCCCAAACAAAAGCACCATCTTCCACGGCCATTTAGATTTGAATGGTTCTGGACCAATTATGAGGAATGTTGAAAAATAATTCAACACAATTGCCTTGAAGACAGCCCTGACCATGCTCTACACACTAAGAATACCCTCAGAAAGATCCAAAAATCTTTATCTCACTAGAACTACTATATAATGGGCAACATTCCCAAGAAAATTGAACGGTTGAAGAAAAATCTCCAACAGGTCATGGACTGGCCTGAAACAAAAGAGAAATCAAGACATAGGGGCAAAATCAAATCTGAACTAGACTCTCTCTTATGAGATGAGGAAATTCTTTAGGCCCAAAAGTCGCGTCTTCAGTGGCTAAAAAATTGTGATAAAAACACTCGATTCTTCCACCTCTCCACTATCACAAGAAAAGCGTGCAATAGGATTCATTCGATCAAGAATCCTAGAGGTAATTGGGTTAATGATACTAAAGGTAGACATGGTGCTAAAATACTACTTCCAACAACTCTACATATCGTCCCACCCTTTAGCAGATGAAATCAGTAAAGTGACAAGTATGCTCCATCATACCTTATCAGAAACAGACATTCAAATTCTGGACAGACCATTCACCTCTTCAGAAGTTAAAAAGGCCATCGTCAGCATGGGACCCCTCAAGGCTCCTAGACCCAATGGTTTCCCTACGGTTTTTTACGAAACGTACTAGGATCTCATTGGACATAGAGTTTCAAAAGACGTCCTTGATATACTTGAAGGAAGGAAAGAGATCAAGTCCATCAATCACACATATCTAACTCTTATTCCAAAAAAAATAATCATCCTGAAGAACCCAGTCAATTTTGGCTTATCAGTCTTTATAATGTTCTTTACAAAATCGTTGCCAAGTTCCTAGCCAACAAGCTTAAGATGGTGCTCCCAAGTTTAATCTCCCCCAATCAAGCTGCTTTTCTAAAGGGAAGATAAATATCAGACAACATCTTCATCTCTCATGAAATTCTCCATCACATGAACACCCATAGATCAAAAGCTCAATTGATGGCAATTAATAAAATTGACCTAAGAAAAGCTTTTGAAAGAGTTG
Organism: Platanus orientalis; assembly: GCA_025762735.1. Classification (NCBI taxonomy): domain Eukaryota; kingdom Viridiplantae; phylum Streptophyta; class Magnoliopsida; order Proteales; family Platanaceae; genus Platanus; species Platanus orientalis. The sequence continues at coordinate 5,331 of JAOXJP010146248.1, read as the reverse complement.
AATCTATTTTCTTTTTTCAACAATGGCTTATATGGGCTTTGGACAACTATGGTTGACTTTGATTAAGCAATGTATCTCCACTCCCTCATTTCAAATATTAATCGATGGCTCCCTAGGCTCATCATTCTAGGCTCAGAGAGGTTTAAGACAGGGAGACCCACTTTCACCATATCTCTTCTTACTATGTGCTAAAGGTCTATCAGCCAGCCTTAAACATCTGGAATCATCAAACCCCATACAAGGCATTTGAATTCGAAAACAAAGTCCATCTGTCTCTCACCTATTATTTGTTGATGATTGTTTTTTTAATAGTTATGCTAATATCTCTAATGGATAGACAATCAAAGAAATGCTCCAATCATTCCAACAAGCTTCAGGCCAGTTTGCCAACTTCGAAAAATCTAAGGTTCTCTTTTGTAAAAACACACCCCTGCCTCTCTAATTGACTCTTGTTGCAAGAATGGGACTAAAGGCTACACATTAGCCTTCAAAATACCCGGTCTACCTTCCTCAATTGGTTGCTCTAAAATTAATCTATTCTCCTATATTGAGGAAAAAGCCTGCAACAAGATACAAAATTGGAAAGCTTGGACCTAACACAAGTAGGTAAAGAGAATCTTTTAAAAGCTGCTATTAGTGATTTACCAACATATGCAATGACATGCTTTTTACTCCCTAAAAAAATGTGCCATCTTATTGATAAGCATAAGCGTCAGTTTTGGTGGAGGCAGCAGAACAATGAAAACATCATTAATTGGATTGGTTGGAAAAAAAAAACTAAGGTGTCACAAATCCGGAGGCGGAATGGGATTTAGAGATCTCCACCTTGTCAACCTCTCTTTACTTTCCAAACAAGGATGGAGGCTTCTATCTCACCCAAAATCTCTTTGGGTTCAACTATTAAGATCCATATACTTTCCTCACTCTGACTTTTTGCATGCCCTTAGCAAGAGAGCAGGATCTTGGGGGTGGAATACTTTAATGGCTGGAAGAGAAGTCATTAAGAAAGGATGTATGTGGATGGTCAAAGATGGAACCTTCATAGATATCTGGAGCGACCCCTGGCTAAAAAACCTCTCTAACAAAAGATTATCATCTCCCCTCCTCCAAACTCAACCTCTCTTAAGGTTAAGGATATTATTGACCCCAGTTCCTACACATGGAATCTATCCTTAATTGAAAACTTCATAGACCAAGAGGAAAATGAGGCTATCCTTAACACACTAATCAACCAGCTACTACCTGAAGACCAGCTTATATGGCCTTACGAATCAAAGGGGTATTTCTCCCTTAAATCAGCATACGCCATGCTTGCATCCGAGAGAGTATCCAATCATTAGGAGGAAAAACTTTGGAAAAGTATATGGGCTCTTAATATTCCGCCAAAGATCAAATGTTTCCATTGGCGGGCCTGTCATGAGGCCATTGGAGTATGCTATGAATTGAATAAGCGAGTCAATGATATTAATCCTGAGTGTCATCTTTGCAATTCTTCATTGGAGACAATCCATCACTGTCTCATCCAATGCCCAGTGGCAACCTCGATTTGGCTCCATACAACACCCCATCTCCTAACTCATACTCAGCACATCCAATCATTTAAAGATTGGATGACTCACTGGCTCTCCACCCCAAGATTCACCAAGGAAAACCACAAGCAGTTATTAAGTTCATTGGCAATCATATGTTGGCTCATCTGGCTCAATTGAAATGCAATGATTTTCAATAGAACCACTCTTAACTTATGTCGTATTGGTTGGTTGTTTAAATCTTTGTGCAAGGACTTGGACCAAAGCCAAAGCACTTATAACCAACCTCCCTCAAGTTTTTTGACTCGGAATAGGTTTTTGTGTATAAGGATCTACCCAAGGATGTTATTCAAATCAATGTAGATGTAGTATCCCCCTCAAGCGGATCCTCAGCAACATTGGGTGCAATAGCAATCGATAAAGATGGACAATGGAAAGGGGTAGCATGGATGAAGACCAACTGGATGCCCCCTTATGAAGCCGAAACCTCTTCTGGGATCAAGTTGGCTTCTCAGCTAGGGGCAAGCAAAATTCTGATTCTTTCTGACTCCAAGAAAGCTGTGAATACAATCACAGCGGATTTTGCTAACTATCCATGGAAAACTCGTAATATATTTTTGGAATTTGTCCATCTTCGTAAATATTTTGTTATATATATATACAGTCTCTTATTGTACTAGAAACCTTAATGGCCATGCTCACGAGCTGGCCCAATAGGGGCTAAGAGACCCCAATTGTACTTTGTACTACCCACGCTGGTTTCTGCTTTGGAGCCTTCTGGCTCCTGCTTATAAAATCTCTAATTACCACACAAAAAAAAAACTAGTACTTTGAATTTTGTGCAATTTCTTGAAGTTTTACGTGATGATTCACTAAATGTAAAATACATTTTTAAAGGTTATTGATAAACTAAATTCATTATAACTAGACTCGTGTGCATGATAATAGATGTGATGTTACATTAACTAATGCTTGTTGGTACTTGTGCAAATCTATTAATTTAAGAAACTTTCTTTCTCTATATATTTAAGATAACATAGAGGAGAGATACATAACAAGTACATGAGAAGAGAAAAAACAGAGTTGTTTTCAAGGAAAAAATTTTATAGAATTTTTAAGTAAAAGTAAAGTGTTTTGCAAGAAAAAATCAACATCATTGTATACTCTCTTTTCTTCTTTTCTTAACATTTTAATTTAAAACGATGGCATATTTAATAGGTTTAGCTTAGTTCTTTAATTAAATGGTGAAGTAGAATGGTGACTTGTTATAACAAGTGCATCTTGGTTCTTACTCGCGTAAACTATAACGACAAACTTGTTTAATGAGATTTTTTTGGTTCTTATTTAGATAAGATTCTATAATTATTTTATTTACATTTCAGAAAAAGGAATTGTTCATTTTTATATTGACTTGGGAATTTTTTTGGTAGAAAGACTTGTGATGTAGAATAACAATTGAAATGGCCCTATAAGAAATAAGAAGGGTGATGGGGATTCAAGAAAAAATCAAGAATGAGTTTATTAAATGAAAGAATGGAAAAATCTTAAAAAATTCAGCAAGGTATAGTATGGTTTTGGGTTAAAGAAAAGAATCAAAAAAAAAAAAAAAAAGATAGTGAAGAACAGTCAGAAGGTAAATTTTGTAATTTTTGGGCAAACCCACAAAATTACCAAAATACCGCTACTGATGTGTCAGAATTTTATGAAATTTTATAGGAAGTTAGATAACCCTTAGAAGGATTCCCACATAAAATTTCACGAATTCTAAGGTCTCTAGATATATTAAATCTTTAAAACTCATATCTGCAATGATTTTTTAATCAAGAAACCAAAAAAATAAGGAAAACATGGATCTTGAATGTGTTCTTGGTAGTTCTTAAGAGAAAACAACAAAGAGATTGATTTGACTTTAGGTTTAGGATCAAGAAAACCCAAAAAAAAAATTGAATATTTCAAAGTTCTTGACGAATCTTATAAATTCTTTAATTAAGAAAAAAAAATCAATGCAAAAAATTAAAGAAAACTATAAGATTTGTTAGCAAGAATTAAGAAAGAAATTAAGAAAAATGATTAGATGTGGAGAAAGAGAGAAGAGAGACAAAATGTTTTGTACTCATGGAAGAGAAGAAGAAAGACGAAAAGGGATATAGAGAGCCCATAGCTACAACCCAAGAAGAGAAATACCTTTCCACACATGGGACTCAAAATTCACCAATTTTTATTTCAATATCAAAAACTGATTTCAACCTAATAATCTATTCTATTTATAAACTTAGATCACTAGACTCCTAAACCAACTAAGACTCTTACTTTTAATATTGCACCTAAGACCCTAAACTTAACCTTTATTACAAAAATTTTTATTCATAAATCCTAATTACCCTTCCCATGACTTTAGGGCCTGGATTACAAATTAAACCCCAATCTAATTAGAAAAAAAATACATAACAAACTATAAAATAAAATAAGACCCAAATAAAATAACCCTAAAATAATTGAAACCTTATGGACTAGAAAGGGATTATACAATTATTGGCCAAATTAAAGGAAGCAATTCGGGTGGAGGTGGGCTTGAGCAAAAACACTCACTTTTGGACAGATCTATGGTTCTCCTTTAGGCCTCTTTGTTTAGAAACCCTTGCATATATGATATCACATCGGATAGAGAAGTGAAGGTAGCTAATTGTAAAAACTCTTTTGAGGAACAGGGATGGAACATACCCTTAAAGAGAAACCTAAATGATTGGGAGATAGATACGATAATTCACCTAATTGTGCTCATAGAAAACATGGTGTTAAGGAGTGATACAGAGGATATGGATTTTGTCTCATTCGGGAGTTTTTTTCAATGAAGTCTTACACCTACTTATTTGGGGAACGTGGCGCCCCCTCATATCTTTAAAAGAATGTATGGAATTTGAAAGTTCCCTCCAAAGTCTTATTCTTTGTGTGGATTTCTTGTAAAGGTAGATTGCCAACCATTGACCTTCTTCAAAAGTAGGGTATAAGTCTCTCTAATATGTGTCTATTATGCTTTCAAGGTGGGGAATAGGCTAATCATATTTTTAATCATTGTCCTTTATCTAGGGAAGTCTGGGAGGCCATTTTGATAGAAAGTGGGATGGCTTAGGTGTTCCCGAGTAGTATTTTTCAGCACCCAAATTTTGACTCAGGTTACTTAATGGAATGAGCAAGCACATCAAAGCAGTATTTAGAATACCAAATACTATTTCATGTAATGTGCAGTAGATATCCGTTGTGAAGTCTTCCCTAGATATTTCAGTCACAAAAGTCATCATCTATATCATGTCATGTGCAGTACTATTTCAAGGATTAGTCAAAATACACCCGTTCTAGTCAATCCCTAATTCTTCAAGAAAGCATCGACCAGACTCTGAGGCTCCACATTCAAGATTACCAATTTTATTACAATCAAAATTCTACAGCCTCCGTAAGCTTCTCACATTGAAGCATCATAAGCTAAAAAATTACCATTTTACCCTTTTACCTTCACAACAAACACCTAGACCCTTACAAAACTTTCGAAGTTTCCCTTGTCACCTGAATCATGTCATATCAGATCTTAAACATCCTAATTTTATCTATTTTCAAAGAAATACCCTCAAAACAGATCCTCTTCGAATCTCGCAACATCCAATTTCTCAATCTCCAAGAACTTCTAGTTTGGATATGACCCTCAAAAAGCTCTCAAGGGTTCACCCGACATCCAAATTCAAAGGGATCAGTGGCCGTCTCTTCGTTATTGTTTTACCTTCAATAAGTTCTCTCTCAGTTAAAAACC
>JAOXJP010146237.1:0-13226 GCA_025762735.1 Platanus orientalis | reverse complement strand
GATGTGTCCACTCCCTGACACCCAACGGAGGTTAGCGGTTTTAAGGGAAGTGGAAACAATCCTTCCTCCTTACAGTAAGGTTGGAGCTTGGGATGGGTCAATGCCGACTTGTTTTGCTCAAGCAATTTGGGCCAAACTTAGTTTAAAATGGATCAAATTTGGACCTAAGTTTTAGCCTGGAAGTAAGGTTTGGGCTGAGTTTAATCAAGCCTTAGGTCAGTCCAAAGGGCCCAGTCTGGCCAGAACTACATTATATATATATATATATATATATATATATATATATATATATATTTATTTATTTATTATATGATTTTTTTTAAATATAATATATGTTTTTATAAACCCGGCCTGAAGAGTGAAGAGCACTTCATAAATGGATTGAGTTTGGTCTGACTGACTTGGGCTGAGTTTGAGCAGGCTGATTTCGCCTGGCTTGACCTGTCGCCCTATTTATTTCTTGTGTTTTTTTCGGTAAGTCATTTATTTCCTTTAATTTCTTGTGTTTGGGACGTTAAATAGACCAGCATTAAATTGGCAACTATGAGAATACGAAAATGCATCAAGGATCCTCAGTACCAAAATACATTACGGAGGATGCAACATGTGGCAAGTAGACTTTCAATTAAAAATAAAGTTAGGGTTCGATCTAGATTGATGTATAATTTCAATTGGGAGAATAGTAGTTTTGGAAGAAATAGGGGGCCTCAAGGATGATTTGGAGAGAGAGAGAGAGAGACTGCACTTGTCGCTGCCTCAACTATGTACCCAATATCTGTAACGAACCTAATCAATACGCATAGGCCCCCCTTGATTTCGTGCATACAAAAGACGTGTGCAACTTGTGTGCATGGACCAGGGGGTGGGTATGTCAGTGCCTAAAAGTGATAGGAACCCCCCAAGAAGTGTAAATCACTTTTCGATGCTGATGTGTCTGCCCCATAGTCCATGTGCACAATTTGCACACATCTTTTGTGTGCATGAAATCCGGGCCACCTAGGGGTGTTAATAAGCTGATCTGAGTGGAGTTGTGTCAAGCTCAGTTCAGGCTCGTCACATGAACATAGAGCTTGAGATGCCTAGCTCAACTCATCAAAGCGCAAAAGTGAATTTTTGGAAATAAACCCACCAGCCTAATGATCTATTGGCCTAAGCTAATGATCTATTGACCTAAGCTAAAGTTTATTAAAACAGGTCCAATGGTTCATTATTCCAAGCTATAGTTTGTTGAAAGAGGCCATTAGTGGTCAAATGATCTTGATTGAAATGAGATTTAAAGTAATTACACAAATAACATATACATCCTTACCAAGCTGAGCTTAATGAGGCTCGATATAGACTCAACTCAACAAGCTTTAAACAAGGCTCAGGCTTGGTTCACAAGAATCATAATGAACTGAACTCTGAGCTCATCGACAGCACACTCACTTTTTTCACATAACGTGACTAAACATGATGTGAGAGCTTTCACTCTGATCTAATTGCTCTTTTCTCTTGTGACTTGAACTCAAGTCAGAGGTGGTATCTCTTGGGTTCATATCACTAGCCACCTACGACAGAGTAAATGAGCTAAAATTTTACGGTCTGAGAGAGGGGGTGGGCTCCATACATTTTTGGGGCAACCAGAGAGGGTGAGCCCTACAAAAAAGTGCAGGACCCCACTTTCTCCATCACACCGTAAAAATTCAGCTCATTTATTCCCATTGCAGGTGATACAACCCGTATTTGGTGTCCAGGACCAATTGCCAAAAGGAGCAAATGTCCTGTCCAAGACACTAGGAATTTGAAATTTCATCTAACTCGCACCCATTTTATTTCATATGATGTGCCCTGGTGTCCCAGATAACATCCGGGACAGAACATTTATTTCGATTGCCAAAAGCCCCAAATTGTTGGAACATGTTAGACTAGCCCTTTAAACCATGAGGATCATAACAGTCCCTCATCCATGAGAGTTGAGTGGCGGGTTTGGAAGGCAGGTGTTTGAAGAAATATGTAGGAGAAAATGTATGTTGCGTTCAGATTTCAGATGTATCTATACTGTATGCATATAAGTATAGTTTATGTATTAAATATGCTGATGATATCATTGAATTTGACCAAAGTTGACTCATCAATCAAACCGAATCGGCTCAACCTGAACTTCATTAAGTTGATCTCTGGCTTAATTTTTAAATAATTGCGAATACTATTTTTCTAGGGACATTTTTTTTCTTGTTTATCTAAATTCTAAAGCCTGAACTAGTGAGGAAAATGAATGTGTTAAGAACAAAGAGCACGCCACAAATACTTGGGTCATAAAAATAACTTTGCACACCTTAAAGATATTCTATATTTTCTTGGGTCGGAAATAGGAGTGCCAATGGGTGCTCTTAATAGTGTGGATTTGTTTATACCAACATTCTATTTATTATTTTATTTTACAAGTCGTATTTAAAATCAAATGTTCTTCCTTGGAAATTTATTTATTTTTATTTATTTACTTGAAAGCACACACAAAGGAGAGCAGAGTTTCAATTGTCTGCTGAAGCTAGAGTAGGGATGCCAATGCAAATGGACCTGACTCGGGAAGGGTCATGGTAGGTCCAGGCTCAGCCCGCTATAGTAATTGTTAGCTCTGGTTGGATTTGGATCCAAAAATTGTTAATCACTTTAGGCCAGAGTCTTGCCCTAATTATTTTATCGAGTCTTGGATTGGTCCATAACTTATTCAAGCTTAGCTTTAGTTCTGTCTTTATATGATTGCATTTCCCATTTTCCATGGAGGTGGAAACCTAATTGCTACTTTAAGCCCTTACTCTTGTATTATATGTAATATTTAATAAATAGAAAGCTATGATATAATAAATAAGGGACTTAGATGTACTAAATCGCCTTATTCATATTTTAGGTAACTGACCAAATGAGCTCATCTCTACAGAACTGACACTCAAGATCGTTGGTAAGTTTGGAATTTATACCCCTATTAATGATATAAATTGTAGCCAAAAAAAGTAACTATATATTAATGGGCTACCCTCATCGAGATCTTATCAGCTCAAACAGCTTAAGTGAGAACTGCATAGGTTTTTTTCTTCACGCAGTATGCTTAAGCTGATTATTGAGGGCCCTCGTGTGGACCAAGGTATGTCTGAACCCAACCCAAATATAACTTTGTGCCTCAAAAGATAGCCCAGGCCGACTCAAACCAGTTGAAACCTTGGTCCATTCAGTCTAGGACCAGCATCTATGATTTTTGTTAGGGATATTTTGGGTATTTCCGAGGTAACCATAAAGTCACACAAAATCCATGACACAGGATGGGTTTTTGGATTTGGTCTCTTTTTGAACCCTTACTTTTTCATCTGAATACTTTTTGGGCAACAAATATCAGCTTATCATTCACCATCCACACTACAGACACATTTTCATCACAGGATATTTTCTACCCGCCCCGCCCCGCCCCCCAGACCTCTAAAGGTGTGCCATTGATTGACAATTGACGTGTTTTTGAATTGGAGAATGATGTCTTTTAATGACCACTTATACTGAACACTTTTTTGGACCTTTTTACCCCCAAAACAACAAATGTCTGTTTATAATTCCCCATATACACGCATTTTTACCACAGAACATTTGCTTCCAAAAAAAAAACATTGTGAACTTAATTTGATCTCATTTTGTTTTGCTGAAACTTGGAAAGGTCCACCCAAGGTAAAGTAAAGTCTCTCTCAACAACTTTTTGCCCCTCCCGGCTCCCACAACCCTTTTGCGAGAAAATTCTAAGAAAGGTCACACCAGTGTCCATAGTGTTTGAGGGGAAATTTGGGAAATTAACGGTCGTATCTTCTATTCTCTCCCATGTCTAACTGAAACTTTCTAAATTTGGAAGCTCTGCTTCGCTTTCCCAGAGATTACAGTCTCCTGCCAGACTTAGCGAGACACTAAATTGAGCAGAGTTTTCTCTGCTACATCTAGTAGAAGGAAGAAATAGCTGTGAAGACATGACGCTTTCTTCTTTAAAATGTATGAACTACTATTCTTCACCTGATTGTCAGACATTGGTGACTCCAAAGAGGCAGCTGGTGCTGCTCGCGGCGGTCGTGATTATGTAGTTCCTGACACCGCCGGAAACCGTCTGCGCTCGTTAACGGAAAATTCCATTGACTAACACTCACCCCTTCTTCTTCTTCTTCTTCTTCGTGATGAGGTAGAGGCAAGATTTCTTCCTTCTCTTCCTCTTCCTCTTCCTCTACTTCTTCTTCTTCTTCCTCCGGTTCCTCCTGGAGCTGAGGTTGGGGTTCTGATCTGAGAAGTTGCAATCGCAACCGACCATCCTGGCGGGAAGCTCGGAGAATTTCGGGGCTATCGATCCTCACCTCGGTGAGTTCTAATCTCCCGTCCTTCCGCAGTGGCCTGAGAAAGAAACTTGGTTGTCCGTTCTTATTCAAAGACGTCAAAGGAGGCGGAAATTTCACTTCTTCCCTCCTCACCTTTTCCGTCGTTCTCCTCCAAGTCGATCTCCCTTGCGTTGGTCTGGACAACTCTTCCAACACCTCCAACTGATGGTCATCATTCCTCCTCTCGTTCGAGCTCTCGAACCCTAGGCTCTCCGTGCACGACATCAACCCGTCCACACCAGGGCTAATCTCGTCAAGAAACCCCAACACACCCGAATCTTTCTTCTTGGCCTTGGGTGTAGCGGTTGAAGTGGGTTTAATGGCGGCAAATTCCAAAACGTTGGCTGGCTTCTCCGTTTCTCCGGCTAGCAAACTCAAACCACCAGTCGAAGAGGGAATATTCAGGCAGTGCCGCGGAGATTCCGTTCTGGGTAAGTCTTTGGAGTGGGAGAGACAGAGAAGACTATGAACCGTCTTCTTACAAAAACTAATCATTCTTCTTTTATTCTGCCTTTTTTTTTTTTTTTTTTGGGTTGTCCTGCGAAGGGGTAGAGGGACGAGAGAAGAATATAAATAGAGGAAGAGGAGAGAAGAGAGAGAAGAAAAGGTGACGAAAGGGGCGTAAATATTATCCTCACGCCGAGGATAGAGGGATGTGGGTGGCTTTAAGGAGAAGGTTGAAATGCAGGAAAGCTCGGTAGGTTGCTAATGGCGTGGAAAGGGCCAACGTGACACTTTCTGGGCCTTAATAAATAAATAAATAAAAAGTAAGGGAAGGGTTCCACTGCTGGGATGAGCTGGTTTGATAGCGGCGTGGTTGTCTGGTCCCACTCAACAACGGCTATTCTTGATGAGAGAGGGAGATGTTTCTCGGAAGGAGATGAGGGGCAGCCCCCTCTGGCCTGTACCCCTTTCTTCCGTCGGAAATGACTTTTTGTTTCACGAAGAAGACACCTCATCTTGTCTCTGAGTCTGACTCTACGCTATCTTCCAGTCTTCTTCCTTCCATGGATTCTCTGCTCTTTGGGTTAATTTTTTTAACAAGTTTTCATTGGATCATTGGATCCACTGATCCACTTTAAGTTATCTGTGAAGTCTGAAGAACCGGCCGGTTCTCTCTGTCGATATGGGTGGTTTTCCTATGATTTGGATTTTGGACCAACTTATCTATTAGTTCCTTTCCGCTCAAGAAGAAGGAACTGTTTTTTCCGGGCTTGGATTATGTGAGAACGAATCTTGTGAGAACCGTGAAAAGGGCACCAGAGGGGCTGACGCGTCAGTACCGAAAAGTGATTTGTACTTTTTGGGGGGCACTTATCACTTTTTGGCACTGATGTGTCCGTACCCTGATACCGTTTTCACAGTTCTCACAAGATTCGTTCTCACCTAATTTTTAGTGTTTTTTTCCAATCTCTTTTTGGCTTTTCTAGCGCAATTATTTTGAGTGTATTTTGATGTCAAGATGGGATGACAACTGGAAGAAAATTTGGGTATTTGAAATTTCATTTAACCCCGTCCATTTTATTGCTAATGTCATCCCCTTGGTGTCCAATACACCGTCCCGTATAGAATCTCGAGAATGATTTTCTTTTGACGTAGACCTTTATAAGCATGCCATTAACTGATGGACTTTTGAATTTGGTGTCTTTTTTTTAATACCTACATTTCCATCAGAATAATTTTTGATTGTTTTTAACTTAAAAACAACACATGTCAACTTATCATTCACCATACACACTATAAAACACGTTTTTCATTTTTCATTATATAACTCCATCAATGTTTGTATCTTCACATATTGTCGGTCTCAAGCCCGGATAAAAGAAGAGGGTTACGTAAGGTTGAGAGTCGGTCTTAAAAACCTACTCAAACCATTTAACATTTAACATATTTATATATTAGTATTGAAGAGGAGCTGGGATTAAGGGTGTGCATGGGTCGGGCTTAGGCCCAAATATTTTTAAAAACTCTAGGTCTAAGCTCGGCCGTAGTTATTTTATTGGGTTTCAGGTCGGGCTCAGGTTAGCCCATGGCCCATTAATTTTTCTAAAAACACAATATTTGATGTCTCTTTTTCGACACCTACTTTTTCATCTCAACCCTTTTTTAGATGTTTTTAATTACTACAACCCGTGTCAACTTATAATTTACCATATACACTAAAGACACTTTTTCTTCATAAAACATTTTCTTCACATACACATATACATACCTATATATACATATATATACTTATTTATATATGTATAAATGTATGTGTATATATAGGGGTGTGCATGGGTCAGACTCGATATGTGTGTGTGTGTGTGTGTAAATTCGGGTTAGGCTAGTGTAAACTCGAGCCCAGCCTTAATAAAGTTTGGGCCTTCAACTTGGGCTCGAGCCCTTATCGGGCCTAACTAGGATCGGGCCTTTTGGGCTGAACTGGGCCAGGCTCGGGCTGGCCAGAGCCCATGCTCAACCTTAGCTAGGATTAGGTACGAAAATTTGCCTTTCCTAATGTATTAAGATGACATCAGGGGGCTGAGTATCAGTGCCTAAAAGTGGCTTTCACTTTTTTGGGGGTGCTTATCACTTTTCAGCATTGATATGTCCAACCCCTAATGCCATCCTAATACATTAGGAAAGAAGATTTCCATATATAATCTTTTTCGACCAAAGAGGGATTTGGTGCTCCCTCATAGGCAATTGGCAGCAACAGGAAGACATGGGAATACCACCATGGGAATCTGTGGTAAAGTACGAGAATGTAATCGTTTTTTGTGTCACTTTACTTTCCTAGACTTCCCTTTGTATTTAGCAGCAAAACAATTAATAAGGTGTTAGGCAAAAGCAACATAGTGTGGGAAAAACTATATTTCCTAGGATAGTTTTGCTAACTAATTTTCCCATGAACTAGTTAAGGCAATTTGTTGGAAAAGGTGGGAAAACCGAACACATTCCCTCCCTTCCCCACACTTTTGCCTCTAAATAGACATAACCTTAAAGAACTCCTAAGGCGCTTCCAGCATCATGGGCAAACACATAAGTGCCAAAAAAGTGATTTACACTTTGGGGAGGGGATTTTCACTTTTCTACACTAATGTGTCCACCCCTGATGTAGAGAGTGCCTTAGTAGTTCTTCAAGGGGGATTAGTACCAAACCCATAATTAAAGCCTTTCAAATAGCCAGGTCTCCTTCTCGTGATAAATTCAACCAATCATTTGCCATCTTTATAACTATCAAGTCCTTATTATCTTAATAATTTTTATCATAATCATTGTCATCTTCACTTCCATTCTTCAACAAGTAACACAGAAATATCCAAGAGCTATTCTAATCTTTGTTCTTATTGAAGCAATAATTGTCTCTAGATTTTTAAAGTTCAGATAACGTTTAAAAGATTTCAGTGGTCATCAACATGTATCCAAAAAAATTAACTGAACTGCATATTTTCAGTATTTTTGCCACATGTAAACCATTGAAATCTGTTGAACAATATCTGAACTTTAACAATCTTGAGAGGATCATCATGGGGGTTCTTATTGTTGTTACTAAAAGTTAAGGGTGGCAATGAGCCTAGCTAACTCGGCTCAGCATGGAGCTCGACTCGTTGTGAGCTAAGCCGAGTTTACTTTTACAAGCTCAAATTGAGTCTGAGCTTGACTCATCATGAGCCGAGTGAAGTCTACTTTTACAAGGCCAAATCAAACCCACAAAACTGAGCTGAGTTGGGCAAAGCCCACCTCAGCTCAGCTCATTGCCACCTCTGTTAATAGTCCCATCCTTCTCTTCTTCTTCTTCTTCTTTTGTCTCTCTCTTTCTCTCTTAGTCCCAAAATATATGTCACCACTCAAAACCTTAATTTCCTGACAGAAAATATGTCGAATATCCGATAATTCGATAATTGTTCTAAGTAAACAAAAATGAATACATATCTTATTTACAAATATCCAAACTAACAGCCTAGTAGAACCATACATTCTCACTTGGCTTTGGATCTTGTCGTCAACAATGCCTTGCGTTCGCCTCATCAACATGTGATATAAGCCTCAAAGGATCGTCTCCCGTGAGCAGATTTATCGGCATGCATAGGAGATGGGACACTTACCCACAAAACAAATGAATTTTCTCTTTTAATGTGGTGTATGTCTTTCCCTTGGAAGATAGCTCTACCCAGAAGAGAAGATATTTTCTTTATATAAGCGCTATAGCTTATAGGTGGCAGTTCCTAAATGCACAACCAGCTCAGCAGAATTATAGGAGCACTCTATGATTGGTTCAAAACTCTAGGAAAGAAAATTAAAAAAAAATGATAAGATGGAAAGTATGTAGAACCAGGATCCTGCAAGTTAAAATGCGTGAAACTGATTTCAAGATGTGATATGTCTACAAAAAATTTTAAAATCCAATCAAATTTGGGTGGTCGTTTTAAATTTTTGTATAGATGTCATATTGTACACGTTAAAGTAGTTGACTTACCTGATGACCCTTAAAGTCTACTTAGATGTGCTAACATCAAAGATAAAATGGCAAATACGGTGAAGCTTATTATAACGTGGTTTGCGTGGTGGGCTTGTGATCGGTCATTCTCTTATCCATATTTATACAGTCCAGTGGGCAGGTCACACTCCATCACTATATCCAAACAGATTTGATAGACCGTCCCTTAGATTTGGAATCTGGATATTCCTCAAGGATAGGCAAATTTTTTTTTTTTATGAATTATAATCTAGGGTTCGAATCATCTTCTGTCTGAATGAAAGGATATAACAACAGTACCAATCAACATGTGACACGACGCCTAATGAAAGGTGTATCAATAAATACAAATGGGACAAAAGAGGGTGATATGGTAAATCACCGTAAATAAATACATGCGTATTTATTTAGTAACCCTTTGTCAAGTATCATGTCATGTGCTGAGTAGGTACTGAAGTGATATCTCTCTACTCATACTAGACATGATTTGAAGGAAAAAAATTAGGTGAGAACAAATCACGTGAGAACTGTGAAAACAACATCAGGGGTGCGGATACATCAGCGCCCAAAAGTGATAAGTGCCTCCCAAAAAGTGTAAATCACTTACAGTACTGATGTTCAGCCCCCCTGGTGCCGTTTGCATAGTTCTCACGATATTCGTTTTCCCATAATCCAAGCCCTGATTTGAACCCTAATTCAGCCCTACTGATATAAGCATGTGTCATATACCGTGAAAAAGGTATAATGACCAAAGAGGTCTATTTCTTATGCCACTAATTGGAGGTACATTATTGATCCCTGAAAGGGGGAAAAAATCTTGGGACGATCCAAGTGAATATTCCAGTATTTTGGGTTTCTGGTTCTAAAACTGACCCTTTTCCAAAGGTGGCCCAATTTTTTTGGTGTCATCACATGCAAAAGACTGGTGGTGTAAAGGAGGGCACGAGTAGCATCCATGGTTCTTAAGTTTGCTGCTTCATGGAGTGACCATAGGCACGTTATCTACAAGATAGGTGTGGATCTGAATTGGCTTGGATCTCCTTCAGAAAAGTTGGGTAGAGGATTTCTCCCTAAAACTAATCGAGGTACCCGCACAAGTATCTATGAGAAATTGAGAAGGGTATTTTAGTCAAATCACAAATAATGGGTGTAATAGTAATTATGCAATGGTATATATATTAACTAGCAATGAACCCGTGCAAAATCACATGGGCAGTGTATTTACCATCATATTTGTTGAGTTTAAATCTCATTTTATATTATTGTTATGTGTAGAAATTAGTTTTCCTTATTGAAGTTTCAACTTTATGCATTCTTTTACAATCATGTTCTTAATGTGTTGGATTACTATTTATTTTGGTTGGGAAAGATGGACCTGGTTTGCAAAGTGCCATACATGAATTGCACGGTTTGAGAAATTGGGGTTTAGTTTAATTTCAATCTTAATTGTCAATTTTTTTTTTTCTAGGGATATATTAAATTTATTTTTTTATATAAATTTTGGACTAAAAAGAAATATATTTTATATAAAAACACAAACACACACACACATATTTTTGAGATCCATATTATGATTTGTGTAATACATGTATATCTAAAAAAATATATGTAGTTTGTCATTTTTTTTAATTGTTCACGATTTTATATTTTTGTGTATTTTCTATTCATGAATGGATCCATGATGTGGCATGTGGTATGAAAATTGATTTGGGTGCCTCCTATGCTCTTTTGGATGAACTTGTGCAAGAGCACATTTTTTTTAATAATATTGTTCATTACTCAGCTGTTATATGTATAGGCTGGATGGTTCTATTAGGGTTTAAAGTATCCATATGGTTTTTCTGATACAATTGGTCAGTCCAACCTCTTCCGCCTATTCCAATTGAAGAATATTATTTGATATTCCCTTGCATCTCTTGTATTACTCTGTTGTACCACTTGTGTATATTTGCCCCTTGTTGACATTTGCCTCATTAAAATTTATGTTCTTTTATATATATTTTTAGGAGTTGGGATGCATTCAAATTTCAAAATTGGGCTGACTGTAGCTTAAGTATGTATGTTGATTAGGCTTCAAATTGTAATTATGAAGTGTTATTTGGTTTGAAGTTTTAGGTTCATCCTAGTCCTAGGTGAGGCTTAGGTCAAGGCTAAATTAATCATGGATCCAGGCCCATGGATCAACTATACATTTTTTTTAGTTCTCCAACATGAAACAACATTGACTCTCTACATTTATTTATTTTCAAAAAAAAAAAAAAACTTTGGTTGTCAAATTGGGTTAGGACTTGGGTATAAATTGATAGTCCAACCCATAACTTGGATGAGAGAGGAGGGTTATTGTACATGTCTAATTTGTTGTTTTTCAAATTTAAAGAAAAAAAAAATGGTAAAGTGTCCACATAAGCACCAACTTGAAGAAAGAGCTAGGGACAAGAGGCTATATTAAATTTAAATTTGCATGCTTTATATTTAATAGTAATTTTTTTTGGGAATCTCAATTAATTTTTTTAAACAAAATTTTAATTAGGAGTTAAGGTGTATTGAACTCGTAATTTATATATTATATTTATAAATACTGTCTTCCTACTCAAATTTTATAGGGATTAATTTGTGCAATTGTTCATATGTAGAAATAATCATATGGGCTATAGCAAGCCAGCCAAAGCCTTGAAAATAAAACTATAAACTATAAACTCATGAAAATGAAAAAATGTTGATGTCTTTTTAAAATAAGCAGCTTTAAGCAAGGTATAAAAATGCAAGAAAAAAAATGAAATGAATTTTATTTAGAAATTTACATTGTAAAATATAATAATAAATTTATTTAAAATGGAAAAACAAAATTACATTTGAAAATCCTTACCACTCTTAAATAGTTATATTAAAGAAAATTTGTTTCAATGATGGCATTCTATAGAGATTTAGATGTATCCAAACATACATTAGTCTAATAAATAATTTGTTTAGACCAATTCAACAAATTATTTATAAGTAATCAAATTTTCCAAAATCTGCAAACAACAAAACCATTTGTTTTGATCTAAGGATAAATGTGGATTTCAATTTATGATAACATTTCTTATATAGGAAACCTTAAATTTCATATTAAACACATGTTTAAAAGCGTACATCTTATTTGTCCAAAACATTGGATTAGTTATTGTAGGATAAAAAAGTACCAAAGTTTCTATGTATTGTAGGTTATTTACAACATGTTACGCTCCAATCGAGGGAAGAAAAAAATGATGAGAAAGCAATAAAGTAAAACGAAGAGTCCACAAATGCACAGAGTTTTAGCCTAGCATGGGAGATTAGGAAGCGAGATAGTGGCTCTAGCATTGTATAACATTAGGACCATGAGAAATGGATGAGAGAGAAAGGGGTTTGAGGTTAAATGGGCTTTCTGATGCAAGATTTCCAAAGCTAAGTATTGGTGAGGCAAAACCATATTAATGCCTCAGCTTGACAAAAAGATCAAATAAACTGTCTCGCATAGATGGTGAGGGTGGCCTCTTTACCCACAATCAATGGATCTAGCCACCAATTCAAAAGGTTTTAACAATAAACACATAAAAAGATAACCGGTATCAAAAGGTGGCTAGTGCACAAAACATTGAATTAAGTGATCATAAAATCCAAACGGGTGGTGTAAAGAGATCTGTGATGAGTATGACAGTTCAATAAATCTAAATGAAACCAAGATGAAAAATACCTAATAGAGATGATTGTGCTTTGATGCCACATTACAGGAAATTAAGAAGCCTTTCTGATACATGCAAATTAAAAACCATAATATATGACCTAAGAATTAGAAATGAAACAAATAATTTTGCTCCAATAAAAATTAGAGTAAGGGCAAACATATGAACCTAAACTGAGAAAAGCCCCAGCTAAGAACATCCACAACCCAAGTCTCCAACCCAGCCTCCTCTAGCAATGGTACATGGACCTTCATTACCGAGCTTGGGTCAAAATAAAGACACAGACATTATCCTTCTAGATTTAGAATAGAGAAGTTTTGGGATATTAGGAAGTTTAATAGATTCTAGGGATTCTAGTTTTGGGTATAGAATAAAAGAGATGTTTAAGGCTGAGAGATTTTAGGGGATTTATGAGAGAGTTATAGCAATATTTGAATATGGGGAATATATTTCTTCATATTGACATGAAAAGAGGGTGTTTTGGGAATACAGAAAAATTTTAATTAGGGTTTTCACATGGATGAGAGAATATATATATATATACAAGGTTCAAAATATCGTTATCGCAACTCGTATCGCGGACCCGAGATACGGGTACGTCTCACGTATCGCAGGTTATCGCGGAGATACGGCGTCCGAAATCGAGAGACGGGTGAGATACGGGTCAAATGAAGGAATTTT
>JAOXJP010146236.1:0-27224 GCA_025762735.1 Platanus orientalis | reverse complement strand
GGACCAGAGCAAGCAAAGCAAGCCAATCCACATCGCTAATACCCACAACACACTTGACCAATCTGTCAACTAAAACCTCCTTAGTTTCTTGCAACATGACTAAATCAGGCTTATATTTGGACAAACATTCACGAACCAGTCTCCTTTTTTCAACACCCCCAGCCCTCTAACATTCCAAAAGATAATCTTCATTGAGCACCTTTGCTCTTCCTCTAGCAGCTCGTTTCCCCAAATCAGAGTGCCCTTTAACAAGTCCATTATCATTCATGTCCTATTCCAAATTCCCCAACTCTCTCATCCTCTTTTCTCTTTTGCCATACTTATTTTTACTGATCTCACCTTCCATTCTTACATAATCCTACAAGTGAACCTCCTGTCCTTCTTTGTTAATAACTTTCAACCCCATAGTACTCACTGGCTGATCTATTGTATCTCTCCATCCCTTTTCTAAGCTTTCCACCTTCTCAGTATCATTACCTTTTTTAACCTAGTCATCTAGCAAACAATTTTGGCAATATATAGACGTAGCCTTAATCTGGTTAGACTCAACATTGGAACAAGAATTTGAACAGGAAGAACCATAGGAACCAGATGCAAGCAACAAACATATGGTTTAGTGACAAGAAGATATATAATTAAAATTAGAACAATTAGAAACATGAATGATACCTTGGCTATTAGGAGGTACGTTATGAAGAACAAACTCCCCCAAAGGCAAAAGAGAATCCCCTTGAATTGGAGTGCCCATCACTTTAGTGCCACAGTCCTTACCATTCAAAACCAACTCCATCTCCGTTCCCTGAGATAACCCATTAGAAGGAACCACTGGTGAATCTTCATAATCCACAAGCCTTATCGATCGTTCTAGAGTGAAAAGTCAGTCAAATTCACCTCCAAGTCGCCATGTCTCTCGCCATCAGGTTTATCTTTCATTATATATTCCTCTTCATAATTTGAAATCACATACTTTCCATCCGAAGATCTCCCTCTAAAAATGTAAGTCCCCCAAACCTAGTGGGTCACTAATGGGTTTTGAGGAGACCGAGGAATAATATGAACCGAATGAAGAAGAAGGAGATGACATCACACGAGTCGGAAACAAAGGAGAAATTTCCAACGTCTCAAACACATCACCATCAACAATAGTTCGTCCATCACCTTGCAAACTATAAGCCCCATTGCCCAAGCCCCTCTCCGTCACTGATCATCCACCAATTTTGCCATGCATATCAACCATTGCCGACTAGGAACATACTTGACTACCCACACGCGATTCGACAGATCCCTCTAATGAGCAACATTTGAGAAGAGATGTCTCAGGCACCCTGCACTCACCCATAAGAATCTCATCAACTCCCCTTCTATACGAGCCATCGTCTTTATCCACCACCGTCGTTAGCATCAAGGGAGTTCCTGAGTTTAATGCCCGAGTAAATGAAGCAAAATTAATTTCTATTGGAGAAGACGAAACATCATCACTTAAATGGGCTTGATTCTGGTCCGACCAATCTGCCCTTAAATTAGTGATCGGTTCAATATTATTATTTGGATCCGAAGCTCCGATTGACCTGGCATCCGCTCCTTTTGGTCTCCACATCCACTTATTCCCCCTAAATAGAGAATCACCCCTTTTGAATTGTCGATTTTGATTTAATGACAAGGAGTTTTGAAATTTAAATTTTGAAGTTCACCTTAATTTCCCTCCCAGCCTCTCCCGCCTATGTTTGATGATGAAATCCCAACTGCACGATCAGTCGTTGGCCCAATGGTTGAGATTCTATTCAGATGACGATTGAGAGTAGAGAAATCGAACGGTTGAGAGATATCCACAGGTTCATCCCTAACCTCACAACCAAAAGCTGTTTGGAGAGCTTTGGGGGTGTTGCCCTGAGATAACCTCACCGGAGACTCTACTTCAACAATAAGTAGTATATTTTCCTCCCTAGATTTCAAATTAATCATATAAGGGATGTTTGCCAAAGTTTTCGCCCCAACCTTCATCCTCATAGCAGGTACAATCTCTTTACGATTTGATCTCTCATCAACTTCCTTCAGACCCCCATAACACCTACCGATCGCCCTAAAGGACTTCAGGTTCTAATCAGAAATTGGAAGAACCCCAAATTTGCACCCAACGATCACCCCTTATAGCCTCCTTCGGAATGAATATGGTTCTCTTAGTCCAATGTTGAAACGTGACAATCCCTTTCCCCATTCTAATATGGCCGGGTAGCCAAAATATTTGATAGCTCAACTGATGTGGGAGCATATCATGTCAAGAAAAAGAAGTTAGAGGACCATGGATAGTCCTCTTTGTCAAATCTAATAGAGTAGTTTTTTTCTGTTATTTTCTTATTTTAGAAGTGTTAATTAGTTTTGTGATAAGGCCAACGGTACCATGGTTAATTTAGTTTTTTTGGTTTTTAGTTATAATCTTGTTTTTTACTTATTTTTTATAGCCAAAACTTGACTTTTTGGCTTGATTTTGGTGTCATTAGATAAGTTATTCAGTTACCTTTCTAACAAGACCAAGATTACACAAATCCGAGGTGATTTGGAAAAGTTATGACCAAATTACTAAAGGGGTGTCAATAAAAAATGGGAATAGTGTTTTTTTAGAAAAGTTTTAAGTTTTAGCAGTTTTAATTTTTAGGAAAGTAAGTTCTATGTTTTAGAAAACTTGGCTAAGAAGTTTAGAATTTTAGGAAGTTTCCAATTCTTGTAAGTTTTTAATTGTTTAAGATTTTGTAGGGCTCAAAATATATTGCTTGTCAAACAAGTAAAGTCTCTTCAGTTAAATATTTTAATTTAGTAGGATTCTTTTTTTGTTTTATAAAAAGTTTAGAAATTAATGTCCTAGATTGTAGGGATTTTATTTTATTGTAAGCCTATTTAAAGAGGCACCCACATATAAATCAATTGAAGATGAATCTTTAAAAAGAAGACACGTGTCTGTTGAAGTGGGTGTGGTATCCCCCTCAGATGAGGGGAGCATTCTACCGTCTTTCTCTCTCTTTTTCTTCTTTTTCCTTTTCTTCTTTAATCTTTTTTAAGCTTCTCCTTTATTTATTGTTCTCTTGATTTTTTCACTTCTATTATTCTCTTGATTCAAGAATTGCATTCCTAGACATATCTTACATCATCATCTTTAAAGCTAGCCGCTAAAAGCTATTTAAGGGAAGCCAATAGGCAACAACCAAAATCCCTTAGTGTTAGGCCCTCTGAACCAATTTGAAACAACCATCCCAATCGACTTCTAAAGGACCATGACTCCCTAAACATCATAGACCACTATGTTATTCCATACCCCTTTCTTAGGAGGTCTACGTTAGTGGGGATTAGGATATTCAGTGGGAGTAAAAACATCCCTATTGTCGACAGTTCATTGCCTTTGGGCCAAAGGCCTCGACTCCATTTGACATAAAATTTCTTGGAAACTCCTCCATCCAGACAATCCACCCTCCTCGGGAATAATGACAAATGGATTTCAAACTTTTGGTTTCCATTGGCAAAGACGAATGAAACTACCCATATCATTTGAACTCTTGGAGAGGAAGAGAGATCTACCTTTGAATCTGATCGTGTCCTCCAAAACAACCTCGCCATGGTCACAAGCCTTCCCCACGAACACCAAAACCTTATCCAATACTTCAAAAGAAAAATTAATCGTAATTTTCCTTTTCCTCATTCCACCACAGTAAAGACACTATCATCACTTGTTAACATATACGATTTCCATTCCACCATGAAAAATCTCTTCAAAGCTTCCCTCGTCACATCATTCCAGATTGCCCCTATTCTTATTCATAAAAAAAATTACAAGGAAGGGAAAAGAAAGGAAGAGTAGGAAACAAGAGAGAAAGTGGAGATTGATTAACACCGATGATGGCATATGGTTAGCTAGGAAACAGGCAGTTTAGATGGTATCACCTTAAAAGGATTTAAGTATGTGCAGGTGAAACATTAGGGTTCGAGCAATATCAAGAAGATTACGGTTTTTATGTTTTGCAACCCCATTTTTTTGTGGAGTATGGGCACAAGAGGTTTGATATGTAATACCATTTAAAGCGCAAAAATCTTGTAAATCCTTTTGAATATACTCATGAGCATTGTCAAAATGAATCACACAAATATGATGTCCCAACTCCAAACTAAACTTCAATTTCTTTTTAAAATAATTTGTTAGTACACAATATTTCAGATTGATCTTTCAAAAGGAATAACCGTGTCATGCATAAATAATCATCTACAAATGTAATGAAATATGAATAACTAAATATAACTTTTATGTCTAGCAGGATCTCAAATATTAGTGTGAACTAATTCAAACGGATTCGATCTACGACTCTCAACTCGACTAGGAAAGGAAACATGATGTTGTTTTCCTAACTGACAAGCTTTACATTCTTGCTGGACATAGACTATAAAAAGGGAATACTAAATTTCAACTTTGTAGCGATGGATGACCTAAACAATTATGCCACTGGAGAGGATAGACATTGGAATGAAATGCAATTGCACTGTTTCTTGGATCTTCATCAAGATAATATAAACCATTGACTTCACGCCTGTTGCCAATCACCTTCTTCGTCTTGAGTCCTGAAAAGTGCAAAATGAAGGTAAAAAGTTACTAAACATTGTAAATATTTAAGTTAGTTTACTAACAAAGAGTAACTAAACGGAAATTTAGGAAAATAGAGAATAGATTTAAGAGGCAGTGAAGATATAGAATTTGCAACTCCACGACCATTAATGGATCGTGTAAAACCATGAGCAAGAACCACAGTAGATTGAGGTTCAGATGAATTAAAAGAGCCAAATTGGAAAAACATACGAGTCATATGTTTAGAAGCCCTTGAATCAATAACCCAAGAATACTTTTGAGTAGCAAGACAAGCAGTACTTGATTGAGCCAAGGTATCTGTAGAAGTGGACACTCCCAAGTTACTATTAAAGGTTGGAATGCACTACAATAAGGCATTATATTCTTCACGAGAAAGAGGAACAGGTCCAACACTTCCACCAGAAACATCATGAAAACTCTCACTAGTAGTAATAGCATCAGCCCATGCTAGCTTTCCAAACTTATCCCAACATTTTTCACTAGTGTGATTGGTCTGACCACAGAGTATACACTTTCATATTTCTGCACCACATCCTCTACCTCTGCCACCAGAAAACCTACCATGACCTCCTGAACCACCTCTACAATTTCCAGAACCACATTGGTCAGTCATAGTTACAAGAGCCGAATTCTCATTAGAGATGATAGACTATCACTCACAATTATTTGTTCCCTAATTGCTTGAAAAGTAGGGTTCATACCAGACTAAAACTTTGCTCCTTGAAACTCTTCTTGTTGCCTCTTTAGTTGGTCAACATTGGTTGTGATTGGTTGATACATGTTCAACTCTTCCCAAATCCCTCATACTATGTAACATGCTATAGTATATATTCAATTGTTTATCACCTTGTTAGAATATAAAAATATTCTCATATAACTTGTGTATCCAAGACACATAAAGTACATTTCTTGAAGAGTTGTCCATACTTGCTTGGCTGTATCTAAAAAGTAAAGACATAACATTAGCACTAATAGACAGTTCAATACTATTCCATAACCATGTCATCACAAGTAAATATATTCATTCAACTTTATACTTGTGATATGAAGATTCACATAATTTGTTATCTCATAGAAGAAACTTCCCATTCACTAGATGTAGACATGATAATAGAACCCAATCACACTGATGCGGGCAACATTATGCGATTTATGTATGTTCCACCACATAAGAGGGCACGGTTTAAATGTACATGTTATGTGGGTTGATTAGAATTATTTTTTTGGGTTTTTAGTTGTAATCCCGTTTTTTACTTTGTACCATATTTTTATGGCCAAAACTTGACTTTTTGTCTTGATTTTGGTGTTATTAGATAGGTTATTCAGTTACCTTTCTAATGAGACAAAGATTGTGCAAATCCAAGGTGATTTGTGAAAGTAATGACCAAATTATTAAGGGTGACTACTAAAAATGGGAATACTGTTTTTTATAAAGTCTTAGGTTTGAATTTTTAGGAAAGTAAGTTTTAGAAAGTATTATGTTTTAGAAAACTTGGCTAGCAAGTT
Organism: Platanus orientalis; assembly: GCA_025762735.1. Lineage (NCBI taxonomy): Eukaryota > Viridiplantae > Streptophyta > Magnoliopsida > Proteales > Platanaceae > Platanus > Platanus orientalis. Next base: position 21,094 of record JAOXJP010146236.1, on the reverse strand, counting down.
TAGGATTTTTAAGAAGTTTCTAATTTTAGCAAGTTCTAATTGTTTAAGGTTGTAAGCCTATTTAAAGGCAACTCCTTCCCCATAGTTTGATAGTGAAGAATAAACAAGTTTTTGAAGATTTGGGTGTTCCCAAGGTATGACTATAGCTATGTTCTGATCTCCAAGGGTTGATGCCATTTCTTTGGCTCCCCTCTTCTCTCCATATAGGTTATAGCACCCAAGTGCACTTGTGAGTATTCACCTCTCCTCTCTTTCTCCAGGGTATCTCTCTTAGCTTCTTCTCTTTCTACTTTTCTTATTTTCCTTGTTCTCCTCTCTCCCTTTTTCCTTTTCTTCTTCTTGAACCTCTATTAAAGCACCTTCTCAAGTTTCTGAAATTCCGCGATTTAATTCATCAATTATTATTAGAATTTAATGAAATTTTAATTGTAGAACTTTGAAATATGTCAGAAACGGTTATAAAATTTTTAGAATTTTCTAACACATCATAGGGGTATTTTAGTAATTTTTAGATTTTATGTCAAAAATTACATAAATGCCCTTTTAGGTCCTTTCTGCTTCTTTTCTCTTTTTCTATTCTTTTTCATCCTAACCTCTTTTTTAAAATTATATTCTCTAATTTCTTGATTATTTGTGAGTTTAAATTCAATTCTTGATTTATTTTTCTTTTGCTCCTTTATTTCAAATTATTTGCGGCCTTGGAAATTATTCTACATCAATTTTGATATCTTCCCCATTGTACTGCATCACTATCTCAAAATATGGCGTAGGTAAAGTGCATGTTGTAAGAGGCGTTGTTACCCTTCTAAATGATGAAGCTGCTACTCTTTCTTTCGTCTGACACAATGAATGTAAGTATTTTTTTTTTAAATCGTACTTCACTTATCATGCTTCCTTTTACTCTTCCTCCCATTTTTTTAAGCTATCTTAGACATTCCGGTGCTTCCATGACTAGAAGACAGAAGTGAGGGACACTTTTTTGGGTGAACCTGATGAAGTCTCTATAGAATGTGTCATTGACAATGGTTTTATAGGGTAAGTTGTGGACCTTGATCTTAGTTCTAATGGTGGCGAAGAGCCTCTTGCAATTCTTTTAGGAGATAGAGCTCATGATGAGGGCAATGAAACTTCATCTAGACCATTCATACAATCAAGATTTCATCAGCATCAATACACCATTTGCTTCTTGTCTCAACCATCCTAGGACGTAAGTGTTAACTATCTTGAGTCGTGCTGTAATATTATAAGAAGTAGCCTCATAGTGGACCATCTTTTAAAATAAGGTTTTTCAAAAATGAGGGAATGACATACTAAGAATATGAAAGTATAGAAGCTGTCTGTGAGCCGATGAAGGACAATTTTCATATTGATCCTATTCTATTTGCTACTAAGGTAGAAGCTTACTTGGCAAGAGTTGACCAACCTCTAGCAACGAGTGACAGAGCTCTCATATAGCCTCATATATATTCGAAAAGGGGAAGGTTCATAAATTGAAAGTAGCCTAGAAGCATGTAGACTTGCAACAACACACTATTCTCCTTGCCTAAAAAGACTTGTCTCAAATCACAAAATATGAAGCTTTACAATAGTTGGAAAAAAACTTATTGCTAACCTTGAAGAAGTTTGCATACAACAGGAAAAAAAAACAGGAAAAGGAATGCTTGAAGGCATGAGTGTAATGGGCTATAGATGATCTTACTATCACAAGGAGCCAATGCATAGAGATTGTGCAGACACTTGTAGGGAGCGAAAGAGAAGTAGCGGCTTGCGATGAGCTTAAAGATGCCGTGAACAAGGACCCTCAACATATGTCATTTCCTGACTAGTTTGGACTTTAGATTTATCATGAGTTTTTTTTTTTTTTTTTTCTCCCTTTTTGTTAGTATTGTTCAAAATATCTTTTTTTTTTTTTTTAAACTATTTACAGTTTAAGCCCATGTGAGCAATTCACATTAAACATTTTTTTTTGGTTTAGTCATTCACAGTTTAGGCTCATACGGGTTAGGAGCTTTACAATAGATTTTTTTTTAGGTCCGTTTACAATTTCTACTCTTATGGGTCAGGAGTTGTACACGATTTAGGGGTAATATCTTTTGGATATTTCCCATTTATGGGAGCATGTCGTAGGCCTTCTCAAGTGATGAGGAGGTAAGCACCATTGCTATTTACTTCTTCAACTACGTGCATACAATCCCACTTTGAAGTAAGGTTCCCCCCAGTATGGTGTGAGAGGATTGGTCGTTGCATTGCCAATACTAAGTTGACTTTCTCAAAAGAGCGTGGCTGAACCTTCTTGTTAAAAGCATGTGTAAGGTGAGCTTGATAACACTCCGACCTTTATTGTGCTTTTAGTCACTTTTTAACTAATGCTTCTTGCTCGGAAAGGCAAAATTTAGCATTATCATCAAGAGTAAGCTCTTCTTGGATTGCGATTTAGAGTGATGAAATCTAAAGTTCCAAAGAGAGCATGGCTTCAACTCCATTCACCAGAGCGTATGGGTGGACTAAGTTGGGATCCTGGATGAGCAATAGGCCCATAAAACTTCACCAATCCGTTCATGTCAATCTCTTTTGACTTGGAGATGACTTTTTGCCGGAGCTTGCACAATGTTTTGTAAAAATCTTCAATAAGATTGCTTACAACTGCATTGTATATTATGGGGAAACTTATGTTTAATGCCAAACTTGTTGTAGAATTGGTCCATTAAACTGTTGTTGAATGACTTTCCATTGTTCATGACAATATAACGAGGGATGCCATAGAGGTAGACAATAAAAATTTTGATGAAGTCTACAACAATTTTTTTCTTTCCTTCCTTGAGTGAAACAACCTCAGTCAACTTGGAGAAGTAATTTGTAGCTATGAAGACGTAAATGTATTGCGTAGATGACTTGGGAAGTGGCCTGACAACATCAAGTTCCTATCCATCAAAAGACCATGAGGCTACTGTAGGATGAAGTGACTCAAGAGATTGTTTTATGTAATCTACATAGTTGTGTGATTTAGGAATTGATACACGAAATTTGTGGAATGCTCGGTAGGACGCTCTCTCCTCCCATCTCTCTTGTTGACGTCATCAACATTTCTACTGTCACCATGGCACCTATGAAGGACACCGTTGCTACAACTCCCATCAACATACGGAGCAAAAGGTCACTTCAGAAAGTTCTACTTCCTCTGAGGTCACTTCACCAACCACCTATAAAGGACCAATTACTCGTTCCAACCACCTTTGGGGGTTCTCGATTGGTTGAGCCCTTGGTTGATGGAAGAACACGTTCCTCTAAAGGAGAGACCCCACGTGAGGTCCCTAGAAGAGGAACTGCCAATGAGTAGATGGCACAACTGCACCCATTATCTTATAGCGAGAAAGACTACCCTCACATCATACCTGACATGCATAGTTCGAGTGGTGGTTCAAGGTATGGTTTTTCTTTTGGATCTTCTACGACTAAAAGTTTAACTCATAGCGCCTCTTACTTCTCAACCTCCATCATGAACGTGATGATGACGAGAGCCACTACGGTTGACGAACAAGTAGCACAGATGGCCACTGCTATTGAATAGCTTCAGATTAGCAACTGTAAAAATGATTTTAAAATTGCTTCCTTGATGAATAGGCTTTAGAAGCATCTTGAAAAGTCCAGTGGACCTTCTCATCCACCTAGGTTCATACCGTATTACAACCCTATTTTTTATGAAAAGCAACAAGAGTATAACGCTATAGAAAACATTGCGCAAAACTCTAAACAGGCCTAAATTGCTTCAATCTCTATTCAACATCTGCAAAATATGATTACTGACATTGTATGGTGGCTCTCCTGCATTGTAGTGATCAAATGTATATGCCCATGGTTTGCCAACTTCTAAAGTTCTAGTAGTTTGACGGAAAGAACAACCTAAAATAACATGTTGCTCATTTTGTTGAAACTTGCAATAATGTTAGTACATCTGATGAACTTTTGGTGAAGCAATTTTTTTGTTCTTTGTGAGGAAATGCATTTGATTGGTTCGACCTTGTAGCTGGATCCTTTGATAGTTGGGACCAAATGGAGTTGGAGTTTCTCAACTGCTTTTATGGTACGTGACATATTGTAAGTATTGCAGAACTGTATACTATTTTTTGGTAGGTAATTATAGATGAAGACTGGTTTTGAACCCAAGTCTGTAGTACGACACCCATAGACTATACCAACTTAACAAGTTGGCATCTTCTCAGAACTTTATACTTGCTGTCAGAGGAAGGATGAGCAAGTCACTGACTATATTGATCAATAGAGAAACCTCGTTCTCAACTGCGAGGATCCTTTGTCCAAATCTTCTGCCATAGGTGTGTGTATCTAAGCGATGCATTGGGGGCTTCATTATATTTTGAAAATGATTAAGCCTCACACTTTTGAAGAACTGGCTACCTAAGTCCATGACATGAAGCTCAACATAACCGACATAGGGATATGCGGTCAGGAGTTCCTTGAAAGAAAAAGAAAGAATTGAAGTAAGAAGGAAAATCCTCAAAGTCAAAGAAAGTTATGGCTATCATTACTACTCCTGTCAAAATTTCAAGAAAGAAAAAAGAGATTATAAAGACTCTACTTCTCCAGATAAAGGAAATGATAAGGTTTCTCTAAAAGAGCTTAAAGTGAAGGTGTATCTATTTAGTGTTCCTGTCATTCTTGATGATTTACTAAAAAAAAAAAAAAAAAAAATTAAACTCATGCCTTCAAAACTGCCAAAAGAGATTAGTCTTGATAATGACCCAAAATATTGTTACTACCACCAGTTGGTCTGTCATCTAGTTGAAAAATGTTCAGTTTTAAAGGAAAAGATCTAGGAGCTAGCACAACAAGGAAAGATTGAGTTCAACACGAGTGATGACATGACTAATACTAACATGGTCACAATCACTTTTGGATCTTTTGAACCCATACTACTGTTCTTGGACCCTTCCATCATTAAGGAACCATCTCCACATCGGGAGCAAGCATGTTCCCAATGTTGGTTTGAAGATAGAGAACATGCTTGCTGTTAATGTGGAGATAGATCCTTAATGATGAAAGGGTTGAACAGTGGTATGGGCTCAAAAGATCGAAAAGTGATTGTGACCATGTTAGTATCAAACGCGTCATCACTCGGCTTACAACCTTAACCATTTGATTGTTGGTTTAAAGATAGAGAACATGCTTGCTCCCAATGTGGAGATGATTTCTTAATGATGGAAAGGTTGAATAGTGGTGTGGGCTCAAAAGATCCAAAAGTGATTGTGACCATGTTAGTATCAACCACGTCACCACTCGGGTCGAGCTCAATTTTTCTTTGTGCTAGCTCCAAGTTCGTTTCTTTTAAACCAAACATTTTTCAACTGTATGACTGACCAACCAGTGGTAGTGATAGTATTTTAGGTCATTAACATGACTCTTCTCTTCTGGGAGTTTTGAAGGCATGAGTTTAATTAATTTTTTGTTGAGTAAATCATCAAGAATGATGGGAACACCAAAGTCTAGAAATGGATACTCTTTCATCTCAAGCTCCTTTAGAGAAACCTTCTCATTTCCTTTATCTCAGTAGTGGCCTTTGTAACCTCCTTTTTCTTTATTGATATTTTGAGAAGAGTAGTAGTAATAACCCTAAAATTTCTTCAACTTAGAGGATTTTCCTTCTTTTGAGGATCTTCTGGCTGCATATTCCCATGTTGGGTTATGCTAAGCTCCATGTCGTGGGTTCGGGTAGCCAATTCTTTAAAAGTGTGAGGCTTAATCCCTTTCAAGATATAATGAAGCCCCTAATGCATCCTTTGGATATACACATTTATGACAGAGGATTTAGATAGAGGATCCTTGCAGTTGAGTATGAGGTTTCTCTATTGATTAATGTAGTTAGTAGCTTGCTCATCCTTCCTCTGATGGCAAGTAAAGAGTTCCGTAATACTTATAAAATGTTGTGTGCTATAAAAGTGGTTGAGAAACTCCAGCTCTATTTGGTCCCAACTATCAATGGATCTAGCTATGAGGTCATACCAATCAAATGCATTTCCTCGCAAGGAACAAATACATTGCTTCACCAAAAGATCATCAGATGTGCTAGCATTTTTGTAAGTTTCAATGGAATGAGCAACATGTTATTTTAGGTTTCCCTTTTCGCCAAACTGCTAGAACTTTGGTGGCTGGTAACCCATTGGCATACACATTTGATTAATGCATTGGGAGTATGGTCTTGAGTACAATATTAAAGATTGAGGGGAGCCACCATACTGAATGTGCATGGTGTTAGTAATCATATTTTGTAGTTGTTGAACCAAGATGGAAGCAATAGAGGCCCGTTTGGAGTTTTGTGCAATGTTTTCTATAGCGCTATGCTCTTATTGCTCTTCATAAAAAATAGGGTTCTTATGTGGTTTAAACCCAGGTGGATGAGAAGGTCCACTAGACTCTTCAAGACGCTTCTTAAGCTTATTGATCTAAGGAAGCAATTTGGAAATCTTTTTCACGGTTGGTAACCTCAAGCTTTTCAATTGTGGCGGTCATTTGTGCTAGTTGTTTGTTAACCATAGTGGCTCCCGTCATCATCGCATTCATGATGGGAGATTGAGGAGTAAGAGGCGTTACGAGATAAACTTTTAGTCATGAGAGATCCAGGAGAAGAGCCGGACCGCAAACCACCACTTGAACTTTGCATGTCATGTAGGATGTGAGGGTAATCTTTGTCGTTGTAAGTAGATAATGGGTGTATTGGTATCATCTATTCGCTAGAGCTTCCTCTTCTAGGGACCTCACGTGGGGTCTCTCCTTTAGAGGAACGTGCTCTCCCTCCATCAATGAAGGGCTCAACAAATCGCCCCCCATGGTGGTTGGAACGTGTAATCGGTCCTTCATAGGTGGTTAGTGGAGAAGTGACCTCAGAGAAAGTAGAACTTTTTGAAGTGGACCTTTTGTTCTGTATGTTGATGGGAGTAGTAACAACGGTGTCCTTCACAGGTGCCATGGTAATATTAGAAATGTTGATGATGTCGACAAGAAAGATGAGAGGAGAGAGCATTCCACTGGGCGAGCCACAAATTTGTCAACACTAATTTCGTATATCTATTCTTAAATCACAAAACTTGGAGATTTCATACAACAACCTCTGAACCACTTCATCATACAGTAGCCTCATGACCTTTTGATGGTTGGGGACTTGATGTTGTCGGGCCACTTCATAAGCCATCTAAGAAACACATTTACATCTTAGCTGTTATAGATTACTCCTCCGAATGGGCTAAGGTTGTTCTACTTAAGGAAGTAAAGAAAGAAATTGTTGTAGATTTCATTAAGATTAGTATTGTCTACCTCTATGGCATCACCCATTATATTGTTACGGACAATTGAAAGCCATTCAACAACAGTTTGATGGACCAATTCTGTAATAAGTTTGGCATTAAACATAAATTCCACACATTATACAATGTAGCTGCAAATAGTTTTGCTTAAGATTTCAACAAGACATTGTGTAAGCTCCTATAGAAGTCGTCTTCAAGTCAAAACGGGATTGGCATGAACAGATTGGTGAAGTGTTATGGGCTTACTGCTCATCGCATAGGACCTCAACTCAGTCCACCCTATGTGCATTGGTGAATGGAGTTGAAGCCATCATCCCTTTGGAACTTTAGATTCCATCACTTCAAATTGCAATCCAGGCAGAGGTTACTTACTCAGGATGATAATGCGAAACTTTTCTTTACCAGGTAAGAAGCATTGGATGAGAAGTAACTAAAAGCTTAACAAAGGTTGGAGTGTTATCAAGCTCGTCTTGCACATGCTTTTAACTAGAAAGTTCGGCTACGCTCTTTCGAGAAAATCAACTTTAGTATTGGCGATGCGACGACCAATCTTCTCACGCCATGTTGGGTGAAGCTTATTTCAAAGTGGGATGGTTTGCGTCTAGTCAAAGAAGTATATAATAATGGGGCTTACCTCCTCGTTACTCGAGAAGGCCTACAACATGGTCCCATAAATGAGAAATATCTCAAAAGATATTACCTCTAAATCTTGTACTACTCTTAGCCCGCAAGTTTATAAATTGTAAATGGCCTAAAAAAACTTTATTGTAAAGCTCCTAGCCTGTTTGAGCCTAAACTGCGAATGACTAAACAAAAAAAAAAAGTTAGATGTTCCTTGTCTACATAGCCCCTAAATTGTAAATAGCTAAACAAAAGAAGATGTTCTGAACAATATTAACAAAATAGGAGAGAAAATTATTGATAAATCTAAAGTCCAGACCAGTCAGAAGATGACAAATGTTGAAGGTCTCTGTTCATGGCATCTTCAAGTTCATCATAAGCCGCTACTTCTCTTTTGCTCACCATAGGTGTTTGCTTAATCTCTATGCATCGCTTCTTTGCGGTAGTAAGATCATCTACTGCCCATTATGCTCGTGCCTTCAAGCCTTCCTTTTTCTGTGCTTTTTCTTCCCTTTGTTTGCGAACTCATTCAAGGTCAGCAGGAAGCTTTTCTTTCCAATTGTTGTAAAGCTTTAACTTCTATGATTTGAGATAAGTCGTCTTGGGGCAAGGAGAGTAGTGCATTGTTGCAAGTCTACATCTTCCGGGTTGCTTTCAATTTATGAACCTTCACCTTTTCAAATAAATATGAGGCTAGACTAGAGCTTTGTGCTGAGTACTGGTCAACTCTATCCAAGTAAGCTTCCACCTTAGTAGAGAATAGAGTATAAATTGTATAATATCAATGGGAAAATAATCCTTCATCAGCTCGCTATCAGCTTCCATTTTTTTGTATGCCATTTCCTTTTGAGCTTTGTGTTGAGTAATGATCAACTCTTACCAAGTAAGCTTCTACCTTAGTAGCAAATAGAGTAGGATCAATGGGAAAATAGTCTTTCATCTGCTAACAGACAACTTTCATTTTCTTTCTATGATTTCCTCTTGAAAGACGTCCACTATGAGGGTTAAATATTGGTGAAGGATATTTCTTATAATATTATGGGATGACTTAGGATAATTTACGCACATCCTAGGATGGATGAGACATGGAGGAAATGATGCATTGATGTTGATGAAATCCTGATTGTACGAATGATCTAGATGAAGTTTCTTCTCCCTCATCATGAGCTTTACTTCCTAAAGGATTTGTAAAAGGCTCTTCGCCACCATTAGCACCAAGATCAAGGTCCACAACTTACCTTCTAAAACCGTTGTCGAAGTCATTGAAATATTCTGTAAAGGCTTCATTTGGTTTACCCAACAATTTATTGCTCACTTCTATGTCTTCTAGTTATGGAGACACTGGAATGTCTAGGATAGCTAATAAAAGAAGGGCGGAATAGTAAAAAGGGGAGGTAGGGATGATAAGCGAAGTATGATAAAAATAAAATACTTACACTCATTGCGTAGGATGAAAGAAAGAGTTGCAACTTCATCATTGCACCGCCTCTTACAACATGTTCTTTTCTTACGTCATATACCAAGGCAATAGGTATATGATCATCTCCATCATCATTAACCTCTATAGTGGTGCTTTGTTGAGGAAGCATCACCAAAGTCCCATCATTAGTATCACCTAGGGTAAAAGACGGTCTATGTCTCTTTGGATGCATATCAAGCATTGGTAAGCCAATGGTTTTTCCATCAAACTCCTTTGCTTATAGAGATATGTCCTCCATGGAGCATGGAATACGAGAAGACCTTCCATATTTGCATTTGCAAGATGATCTAGAGGCTTGAGCAGTTTCAAGCTTTTCTTTGCAGGCATTACAATTTGCTTCTCCCTTTTTGACATCAATTACATACTCATTAAACTCAAATTTTCATAGAGTATTGATTGGCAATTGGGAAAAAAGTGGAGTAATTTGTTGATGCAATCAAGTCAAGTACTCTGCATCCATATATTTCTCTCCATGTTATATGTGTTTTGGAATATGAAATTGAGCACCAGTCTCAAAACAAACTAAAAATTTTCATAAATTGTAAGCCGTCACAACATTGAATTTGTTAGTCCTAAAGACTAGATGCATTGGAATTCTTTGGTGAAAGCCATGCTAACGTGCAAAATGATGTATGCTATATATCTTTATATCACATGAAGAGTTACGCAGAAAAACCACATACCCGAGTTGAATGTTGATCAAGAATTCTTTCTCTTCATTATTATAATCATGATCGATGCGAAGTTATCTTCTCGTCTGTGGGAAACAAAGTGCTATAGGTTGCCACAAGAAGTCCTGAGGTCCCATGGAGTGGACCATGTCATGTGTTTCATGGATTTCCTTCTCATAGAATTGGTATGCATTAGAGGTACTCTTAAATTGAAGGATCAAGGTTGATTCACTATGCATATCTACATGAGAGAAAACCTAACAAGAAAAATTTAAGCAACTCCATGCATAAAAGTAGTGACTTAGAAAAGAGTTTAAGCACTGACTGAATTCATGGCACGTCTTCAACCCAAAGTAAGTGGATGAAATTCCATGATAGATACTTGCCAAGATTGTAGGAGTCAAGATATACCTCACCCCGTGAACCAAATGACATACTACTCTAAATGTTTCAGGATGTATGTAATCACCTGTAGTTAGAAGTATAAAATGGTAGAACTAAAGCACCAAATAAACAACAATATGAGCCTCCTTCACTACTTGGTTGCACTAGAAATTTAAACGAAACATAGGATCTTCACCTTCTTGCAAAGTTGGCTCAAAACAAAAATAAGGGTGGCTCAACTTATGAATCTTCTTAAGGGAGGATGTCCTTTTATGATTAAAATAGCTCTCTGTGTTGTACTTAAACTTGAGTAGAATAAGGATTCGATATATGAGGTCTTGACACGTACCAAAAGTCAAGCCCAACATGGGTGATGTTAGAACGGTGATGTAATGCAAGCAATGCATAAGCCCATAATAAGTATTCACATGATTTTGGAAGCCATCTATGACCTGACTCATCATGTCCAGTTAATTCCTCATATCTCAGGATCATTTCTTCGTAATATTCCTTTAAAATTAGAAGTCCAGAAATTTGTCTAATTGCTATCAACAAAATTCAAATCTCTCTTGCATCAGCCACAAAGGTGTCCGTTTCCTTACATTGTATCTCACATAAAGCACAGAGCATACCCGTTGATCAGTCATGCAGGCTTTAAGATAAAAGGTCTCCTCAAACCTTTTGCGACCAATCCCAAAATTCAATAAGGTGTTGGCCTCTCCACAGAAAGAGAGTCTTGAATCCCATCTTGTTTGGACCGATGACCCATCATTTTCTTGCTAAATGCCATCCTTTTGATGTACACTTCTCATTAATAGATGTGTTATTGAAGGATGCCATTATTAAAAAAAAAGTAAGAGATAAAAAGGAAGAAAAGTATTCAAGTGTAATACACGTTTAATTGATAAGAATGTGCAATAAAATAAATGAAAGGCGTAAAAAGGCTAAGAGCTTGTACATATCAAATTTTTTGTAAGGGCACTTAAAGTCCGAAGCAACAAAAGACACTTTGGCATAACCTATGGGCTTAAGACCAAAGCATGGGCCCAATAACATGTCATGGGCTTTACAAAATTATGACCCATGACCCACAAGTTTAAAGCCAAGACCCATGTTGTAGGCCCATAAAAGAAGTGGGTTCCCTTGGATTCTTTCATCACCCCACCTTCCCACCAAATGAGAATGTGGGGGTAAGTGACTACAACTACCACAACCACCTCCAAAGTTTATAAAAACATAAGACCATGGGGAAAGAGGGATCTTTTGGCAACATTTGGAATACCAACACTCAAGGAGGAAGATTCAAGTCATCTACAAAACACTTCCTATAAAGACAAAGTTCTTCTTTTTCACTAAGCTCCAAGTCTGAGAAAGAGAACGAATCAAAATCCTTCAAGGAGATCAAGCGTGAAGTCCTCAAATAACTCCACAACAAATCCTACATACTTTTGTTGCTCAAGAAACATACTTGAAGGTCCTCTACTTCGATTTCTTTTGACGGAGAATTAGAGGTTTTCACTTATACGAAAAGAGTAAAATTCAAAGAGATTGTATCCTCACAACCAAAATATCAATTTCTTTACATTTATTTGTATTTTGTCTCCAACTTTTGTGATTTTAAGAATTGATGCACAAAATTTGTGTTGTCAAATTTTTGGCATGCCCAGTGGTATGGTTAAGCACATTAATCATAACATGAGAGAGAGTAGGCTTGGGTTTCAATGATATTGCTTCAAAAGGAGATTGTCCTATACTTCATTGAGACTTGGTAATGTAACGGAGTATAAAGCTTGACTTTACAACCTCAGAACGTCTTTTCTCCAACTTAGACATTTTAGAGAATGATGATGCATATGTGGTCCGTTCCTCATCCTTCTTTAAATTATTAGATGAATGATGCCATAAATTAGAAGATGTATTAATCTTGACATCATAAAACCTAGAGACAAATGACAAAGAAATGTAAACTGTTGATATTTTGGTAACATGGATACAATTTCTTTGCTTTTACTCTTTTTGTAAGAGTAAAAACTTGTAATTCTCCGTCAAAAGGAATCAAAATCGAGGACCTTTCGGTGTATTTTTCAAACAAGTATGCAAGATTTGTTGTAGAGTTCGTTGAGGGGGCTTCATGCTTGATCTTCTTGAAGGATTCCGATTCGTTTTTTTATTCAAACTATGGAGCTTTGTGAAAAAGGATTGTCTTTGTAGGAAGTGTCTTGTAGATGACTTGAATCTTTCTCATTCCGTGTTGGTGTAGTCCAAATATTGCTAAAAGATCTCCCTTTCTCTATGATCTTGTGTTTTTATAGACTTTGGAGGTGGTTGTGGCAGTTGTAGTAATTTACCCCCACATTTTCATTTGGTAGAAAGGTGGTGGAGTAGTGGGAGAATCCAAAGGAGCTCACTTCTTTTACGAGCCTGCAACATGGGTCTTAGCTTTAGACTTGAGGATCATGGGTCTTAATTTTGTAAAGCCCATGAAATGCTATTGGGCCTGTGCTTTAATCTTAAACCCATAGAACATGCCAAAGTGTCTTTTGTTGCTTTGGACTTTAAAGCCCCTTGCAAAATTGTTAATATCTACCAGATCAATTGGGGTCTTACATGGCTTACAACCTGTTAAGTCAGTCTCTTGTAAGAGATCAAGAACATACTTTTGCTACGAGATAAAGATCCCTTTCTTGGAACTAACTACCTTAATTTCAATTTTCAAGAAAGCATTTCATTTTAAACTTTTTTGGTAATCATTCAATGAGTAGTCTCATTGTTCCCTATTTTCATCATATTGTTTACATAGACAATCAATACAGTTACCCTATTACCTTTACACATCATAAACAATGTGTGATTTGCTTGGTACTATGTATACTTGCTTCTCACCATATCACTTCTGAAATACTCAAACCACGCCCTTAGGGATTGTTTAAGGCCATACAAAGCCTTTTTTTTAATTTGTACACTTTTCCTTCTCTACTAAATACATAATCCTAGGAGGAGGCTTCCTATGCACCTTCTCTTCAAGGTCCCATGCATGAATGCATTCTTAACCTTAAAATTCCTTAAAGACCATCCTTGGTTAGTAGCAAGAGAGATAAGAATATAAAGTTCATCTTGGCAATTGGGGTGAAGATCTCTTGATAATTTAGTGCCATATATCTGCGTGTACCCTTTTGCCACTTATCTTGCTTTGTATTTGTCTGTTGAACCATTGGAATGTTGCTTCACAGTAAACACCCACTTGCACCCAACTAGTTCTTTGCCTTTATCCACATTGCCTGTGTGATTTTTGTCAAAAACCATCAACTTTTCTTCGATGGCATCTTCCATGCCGGTTGGGAGAGTGCCTTTGATGCACTACAGAGCACATAAACTGTATGAAGGAAATAATGCACTATAAGACAGAGTTAGACAAAGGGTGCTTAGTATAAGACAACCTTCTGAAGAGCAATAGGAACTATGGAATCATCACAAACATATCGAGGATGAGGAGAAAGAGAAGTACCTTGTTCAGGAGTATCCAAACAAGCTTCTTGGTAGGGACATGAGAATGAATTTTTTCTTTTTTTTTTTCTCACATGTACTTGCAAATCCTTTTCTTTCTCCCCATCTTTACTGGCACCCTTCGTTTCCTTGAGCTCTCTTGCTCTATTAACACCACCTTCATCAAAGGCAACTAGGCAAGAGATGGCATAGGTAATGGCAAAGAGATAGAATGCATCTCTTCACTATAACACTCTCAGTGAAGACATGTCTTCGGGGAAAAGAAAGGAAGTGACTCAAAGAATTTCACATCCATAGAGACAAAGTGCCTCCGAGATGAGGGATAAAGACACTTGTAGCCTTTATGATTTGCAGCATGGCCTAGAAACATACACTTAAGAGGCTCGGTATCAAGTTTAGTCCTATCAAATTTGGACACAAATAAAACAAATGCATCCAAACTTTTTAGGAGGAAGAGGGAAGAACTTGGAAGATGGAGAAAGGAGCTTAAGAGGGGTTTTGTGACCCAGCACACGAGAGGGCAATCTGTTTGTCAAAAGCAATAGTTTGAAGAGCTTTAGACCAATACATCTTCGGAACATGCATGGTGAATAAGAGTGCCCTAATGATTTTAAGGAGATGGCCATTCTCATTTTAGACACTCCATTCTACTTAGGAGTATTGGGACAAAGTAGTCTGATGAATGATACCAGACTCAATGAAATAAAAGAGAAACCCCTTGACATGTATTCTCCACCATTATTAGAAGGGAGAATATAGAGTTTGGCATCAAATAAGAGAAAATCATCCTATGAAACCAAGGAAAAGACACAAACACATCTGGATCTCTATAGATAAACCCAAGTTGACCTAGAATAGTCATCTACAAATGTAACAAAATAACAAAAGCCAAATAATGAAGTAACATGGTTAATGAGGTAACAGTTTGTGTAACAAGGAAAAAGATGGGTGGCTTAAAAGATAGTGCCACTGTAACAAAGTATCCATAGAGGAAGCATCTCTGGTGTATTGAACAGGAAAGGCCACCTTTGGAGTGATGTCCAGCAAGTATAGTCCACCTTCCTCATGCCCCTATGATTGTCCTCCTCATTACCAGATCCTGAGAAACACATTGTAAAGGAAAAAAATGACAATGCCTTTCAGGGATTTAGTAATATAACATAGACAAGAGAGTCAAGGTAAGGAACATGAAACATAGAAGATAGGAATTTAGATGTGATATTGCCTTTACCTGCAAAACATGAGTACTTACCATCAGATGTTCTCTCTTTATCATGACCAAAATAAAGGATGTATGAAGAACATAGAGAGGGAATACCAGTCATATGGTGGGTAGCCCCTGAATCGATGGTCTAGGGGACTACTAAAAACTGGAACAAATGCAGTAAGAGCTGACGCTGATATACCTGATTGAGCAAATGAAACAACTGACGAGGAAGGCTCCAAATGAGACATACAATGCAAAAACGTCTCAATCTTTTCATGGGAAAGGATCCCCTTAGAAGGAACTATAGGAGTGGATACTGAAGCTGACTCAAAAGATGTAGAGGTCATAGAGTGGTCACTAGATTGTCCACCTCCACCTCCACCTTGACCACCACCATGAAAAAATCAAGTTTGCTTCTCCTGTGGACATCTATGTAGGTCCCAACAGGTCTCTTTAGTGTGTCGTGAACACCCACAATGCTCACACTTGAGACAATCATTATCATCAAAAGTAGTACCAAGTCGTCCTTAACCCCTTCCATGGGTGCCACTACCAGCCTTACCACCCTTCTGTGAAGAAGAAACCAATGTAGAGAGCTCAACTGATGGTTCCTACAGCATCGCACTATGGTGTCTCTCCTCCCTATGAAGGGAGGAGTAAACCTTAGAAGGGACAGAGTCATGGCTTAGAAGCTAGACATAAACCTGTTCATACTCAGGGTATCAGTCCTACAATAAATTCGAACACCCGACCCTCTTCGACAAAGTGTCGATAGGCTGCAACATCTGTCGAATTAGTAGCTGGAAAGGATTGGTAGTGGTCAATCTCCTCCCATATAGGACGGAGTGTGGACAAGTAGGCAGCTATTGTCTGCTTCCCTTGTCTCATCTGCCACACGCACTGTCTCACTTTCATTACTCATATACATACCCTATTTGACCCACTTTAGAGCAGGTTTGTGTCACTGAGTCCCAAATGTCATTCGCAGTGTGTAAGAACAAGTATGTATTGTTGATATCAGGTTGCATGGAGTAAATCAACTATGACAATTAATGTATTTTCTGCTTGCCATTCAGAGTAGGTAGGAATCTCCGGCTTAGGGGTTTAGCCTCTCCTGTAATGTACTCCCACTTTCCTCAACTGATAATTGTTAACTTGGCTGATTGGGATCATGGTGGAAAGTTAGAATCATCTAACTATAGAGTGGTTGTTGGGGCATTGCGTCTAAAGCCCACTAGGAACATCACTGCCAGCACTAGAAGAGCTAGTAGATTGGCTAACCTCTGACTAACTGATGTTTCCAAATCACAACTCTAGGAACCCTGCAATTAACACAACACACTATAACCTCTACAAATCACCAACACTTGTTGAATAGGACTGCAATATACACTACAGTCCTCAAGAATCCACCACAGTTCACAATGCAATACTATCCAAGTTCCACAGCCCAAGTGTACATAACCAGCACCCATGGTGTACACCACTCTAACTCAGGATTAAGAACTGAAATCAACCAAAAACAGACTAAAATAGGATACAGCAGTGATTCTAGACCCAGCACCAGCACTTGCCATGACATTCAGGGTTCCACAACCTTCAAATAGCACCAAACAGCGTTCTACAATTCTCAAACTTCAAGAAACACGAGGGTTGGATGGATTCCTCACACACAATTCATTAAACAGATGCAAGAGTTGAATCACAACTCGAGCTTATAGCAACACATAGAAGGAGCCTGCAGGGAATTACGAACCACAAGGAAGCCAAAAAATTGAGGAAATGTGCTGGGCAGTAATTTTTTCTCATGAACATCATCATCATGCCTTAAATACTGCTCCAAATTGCCTCTTAACTTGTTTTAAAGTACTTATAATTCCAAACCTGATTCGAGTGACAAACATCAGAAAAAATCCCGCAATCGAGCACACCAGTGACAGAACTCAGATCTGAGTTTTTCAGTTGACAGTACTTAAAAATGCAGAAAAAAATGCTAAACTTTCTCAAATGAGGTAAAAATGAACATAGAATTGGTTTGGTGTGTGTAATTGTGGTGAGTGCTAGGGTTTGGCTATAATGAAGGAGAGAAAAGTAGAGTTTGGGGAAAACGTATGAAGACATTAGAATATTCTCCCATTATCTTTATTATAATATGTTTGTGAGCATACACTGTACTGTATAGTATAGTATACTTATACCATACTAACCTCTACATGTGCATGTAGGAAATATTACAATAATGCCATTATCTCACACATACATGTAATCCCACAGGGAACCCAATCCAAAACAAAGCGGATTTCCTACAGAGAAAAAGCCTACAGTGAACCCTCTTGCACCAGGTGTTGGGCGGCACTTGGTGGAAAAAAGCGACACCACATCTTGCACCTGGTGCTGGGTGTTTTTTTCGCTTTTGTGCCACGTGTCGCCCAACGCT
Source organism: Platanus orientalis (assembly GCA_025762735.1). Taxonomy (NCBI): domain Eukaryota; kingdom Viridiplantae; phylum Streptophyta; class Magnoliopsida; order Proteales; family Platanaceae; genus Platanus; species Platanus orientalis. Next base: position 3,477 of record JAOXJP010146236.1, on the reverse strand, counting down.
TGGAGCGAGAGGGTTGCTTCACACTTTTTTGCTGTAGGAAATCCACTTTGAATCCAAAAAGGAGATGTGGTGGTGACCTTTGATGGAGACTGATTTCTCAGAGGGTGAGAGAGATCCAGAGAGGATTAGATGATGGATGATGTCAATTGTCACAAGTGTAGCCCTGAGTTGCAGATGATGACAACACTTCATTGAAATTTGATGTTGGCATTAGAAATAACACTTATACCCTACTTAATTGATTTATGCTGAATTGCCCCTTCAATTCTGTGAGTACATTGTGGATTTCAAGTAAATAAATCCTTTTCCACAACTTAAAATGTACCCAAATGGTTAAAACGGAATGTGGAAGCCTAATTCCATTCCTGCACTATCAAATCCGTGAATCCAAATGTACTGATGAGGCAGTTATTCATTGGATGGAGAAGTACAAGCCTTTATGGAAGTTAAAGACCTTAAGGGATTATTGAAGAAGTGTAATTGTTGCCCACAGTTTTAGGTTTTATTTTTAGTTGTTTCCTTTCAATTTTAGGAAGGTTTAAGTTATGGGATTGATGTAATAAGGCCATATGAGCCATGGGGAGGGGTTAAGATTAATTTAGAATAGTTTATGACTGTTTTTAGGAATTTTAAAGATTTTTTACAAAAAATTTTGGGTTTTTTTTTTTAGGTTAACCGTACAATGGAGATATTTTGGTCTAATTTCATTTTATTATAAATAGGTCCTAAGACCTCATTGTACGACAATTTAGAGAAATTAATGAATTGAAGAGCTTTTGGAGCCCACGGTTTGGTTGGTTATCTTCTCCAACTTTCATGGTTTTAGTGAGTTTTCTCTTTCTTGTATTCTTCTTCTCTACCTTCTCTAATTTTCATCATCTTCACATCTTCTTCATTCTTCTTCTTTCAAAATCTCTTCAGAAATTTGACATTTTTCTTTTAAATCATCATTTCTACCTTCTTGTTCTCATACATTATCTTTCTCTTTCCCCAACCTTTTCCTCTTGCTCTTCTTCTTCTTAAGACACCAATTCACATAAAAAGCCTGCAAATTTTTCAGCAAGCACCATTTCTCTAATTACTCTCTCATCTCTTCATAGAAACTTAATTCCCTTTAGGTTTATTCATCCCAAACCTTAAGACACCAATTCACATAAAAAGCCTGCAAATTTTTCAGCAAGCACCATTTCTCTAATTCCTCTCTCATCTCTTCATAGAAACTTAATTCCCTTTAGGTTTATTCATCCCAAACCTTAAGACACCTATTTACATCAAAAGCCCAAATTTCCCTCCCTAATTTCCAGGGTTTATTTAAGTTTTTCCCATTCTTGAACCCTAAACCCAAACCCTTTCAACTATACACACCTCGAACCCCCCCTTTTTTTTAATAAAAACATAAACCATTACATCAATAATGGGGATGGCTGCATGTCCCATGTTGTCCCCTTATTTTTAGGGTTTCAAATTTGAAAACCCAAGTTTCTTGATTTTGGTCAGATTTTGAAATTCCAGTAATTTCTTTCATTCCTTCTTTAATTTTTTGCTTCTATTTGATCATTCTGTTATTCTTGAATTAATTCCCTTGTTTTTTGATTAAATTCTTTAAAGATTAAAGGTTTCTTGATTACTTTTCTTAATTTCCAGCATTCTTTATTATTCAAGAAATTTTCTTTTTTGCTTGTGATGGTTAAACAAGTGTAGGCATCTTGATTTCAACAATATCCTACATTATATTTGGTATCAGAGCTAGGTTCTCCAAATAATTTTTATTAATTGGGATCCTTTCTTGAATCAAGGCTTCTAAATCATTTTAGGGTCTATTCTAAAACTGTTAAATAGCCCCCAAAATTTTTTTCATCAATTTTAGGGATTTTCCAAGAGCCTAAAATTCTAGCTTTTCCTTAAAGGGCATCAGTTTGTGCAAGAACATCATTTAATTTTCTTTTAAGACCTTGAAATCTTTTTTGGGTCATTTCCATTATTTTAGGGTTACCTTAAAATTGTTGAGCAAACCCTAAACACTATGGAAGGAGTCAGTAATAACGATTTGACAGTTAGAGTTAAAAAATAGGCCAAGGATTTAGAAAACACCAAGGCCTAGTTGACTAGCCGCATGGGTACACTTGAAACTTTAGTGTAGCAACTTGTGGGGACATTTCGAGAATCTTCAACTGGACATTCAAGGATTGAAAATGGGTAAAGAGCCTGTTCAGGAGGGGGGGATCGTCATAGCCAGTTTCTTCCCCTAAATAGCATATTGATACCCTTATTCATGGTACATATTTTATCCAGCGACATGAGAAGACTTCTCCCAAGAAAGCATATGCAAAGATCCATGACTTTGATTTACACAACTCTTCATGATTTTGATAGGCATGTTCAATTGGATGTCCCAGATTTCTATGGTCATTGGGAACCAGAAGCATACTTGAATTAGGAGCACAATATAGAAACTTATTTCAGGTGACATGATGTACCTGAGAGACCCAAACTTCAGTTTGTTGAGGCTAATTTGAAGGGAACAACACTTATGTGGTGGCGGCAGTATAAGGAAAGCTATACGAGAACAGAGTTAGGAATTATGTCAACATGGGATAAACTGAAGGCAACCATGAGTAAAGAGGTTCAAGCCTTAGGATTACAGAAAGAGATCACATATTCAGCTGAATCAGCTCAAGTTGGGAACTTTATCAGTTGAGGAGTATATTAATAAGTTCCAACACTTGGCTACTCGAGTTGGCATCAATGGGAATGAGGAAATCCTTGTTTCCTTGTATAAGCAGGGATTACAACCTCATATTTTTCGAGGGCTTAGTTTTCACTACTACACCAATGCCGATGATGCTATTTAGGTTGCCTACCAGATAGAAAAAGATATGTAGATGCATTACACCAAGAATCCGATACAACCTCAAGATGATGACTTTGAGTGGGAAGAGCCAACTAATGATATGATCTCAAAGTGCGAGTGTGAATTAGCGGAGGAAGCTAAGGAAGGAGCAGCCAAGGGATTCATAGAATTGATACATCCTATGTTCAATATACAAAAGATATGTCCAGTCTCACTAAAGCTGAAGCAGAAGCAGAAGCAATCTATTTTCCGTGGCAGCCAACACCACATGATGAACCGGAAATCTTTGGACCTCCACCTCAACTCAACAAGGTTAAGTTTTCTAAGGAGTGGGGAATTGATGAGACCACAGGGTTGAGTTTTCGAATAGGGGGAATTGACGAGGCAATTCTTCAATGGATGGAAAAATATAAACCTTTATGGAAGCGAAAGACTAAGCTTAAGGGATCATTGAGGAAGTATAATTACTGCCCACAGTTTTAGGCTTTACTTTTACTTGTTTTCTTTCTATTTTAGGGAGATTTTAGTAATGAAATTAATGTAATAAGGCCATATGAGCTATGAGAAAGGGTAAAGATTAATTTAGAATAGTTTAGGACTTTTAAGGAATTTTTAAAATTTTTTAA
>JAOXJP010146225.1:0-13227 GCA_025762735.1 Platanus orientalis | reverse complement strand
AGTGTCATTTGTTTATAAGAGACATCAAATATATATATATATATATATATATATATATATATATATATTTTTTTTTTTTTTTCTTCTCAAATGATAAAACTATCATCAACGTTTCTATTGATCTTGCTTAGGTGACTGGCACCCTTTTGCTTTGCTATGCATATGTAAGCTTATCTCTCTCACTCTACATTCTTTCTGACCAACACAAGTATCTTCTCTCTTTAATCCTCTTTACTCTTTTTAAATTATCTATTCCTTCTTTATTACCCTTTAGATTCTCATAGACTAATCTCTTTCCTTTCTTTATCTCTCTTTTATTTTTCTTATTTACAATTTACATAGACTTGAGATGGTATACCAAACATAAATTACTTATACCCAAATCATAATTTATGCCTAGATTGCAGTCTGAGATTGCATGTCAAAGGCATGCCTTCAAAGAAGGGCAATGCTAATGCGACATCCTCGATGGCATCCCATCCCATAGCATCACATTATAACATTCCTTTAAATAAAATGAAAGAGTTAAAAAAATATGGATATATTCAATTGAAAAAACCACCACCAACATTTATGTAGATCTCTTGTAGTTGGCTAATGGACCCACCTTTCTCTATAACACGGTATGCCACCAACACAAACATTGATACATGATGTATTTCTGAATTTGGTGCCTCTTTTTGGACACTTACCTCATGGAGACTCACATACACTTTTTCATCACAGAACATTTGTTTAGAATTTGCTATGTGTGTAGTTGCACATACCTCTCCTATCTAGCATGTATGGTAGTAATGGACCGAATTCAGAACAGATATAAATATATCCATTTTTTATTTGTTTACTTAATTGAATATTTTATGTGAATTCAAATATTTATGGATATTTAAAATTAGGATCCGTATTCATATTTGTTTACTTAAATGAATATCAGATACAGATTTGGATATATCTTATTACACTTTCTTATTAGAAAATTAAATTTTTGAGTGGTGAAGGACAAAATAAAGAGGGATGTGACTCTTAGTTACAGCAATAAAAAGAACAGAGACTATAACACCTTAAAAGAGAAGATGTCGGAGATTTTTATGTCTCTAATTCAAGGTAGAGGTGAAATGGTGATGATTATGATAATAATGATAACAAAGATAATAAGTACCTAGTAACCATAAAGATAGAAGATGATGGGTGGAGCTCAATTAGAGAAGGGGAGTTGGTACTGGGGATGTTTCAGCTAAGGATTTGCTACTGATGTATAGATTTATTATTCTATATATCCAGTTTCGTTCTTTTAATGTGTATCATCTTATCTACAAGATAAATTATATACATAAACAAATATGGATATTTAGCTTGACGAATTAGATATAGATGCATCCGTATTCGTCTTTAAACAGATGAAATACAGATACGTGGACAGCCCTATAATTACGGAGTTCCTATTCCGTAGTTCGGTTTCATATGGGCGGCCGTCAAGTGGTAAGAAAACATTAATGACTCTCTCTTTCTATCTCTTCTATAATAGAGCAGAAGAGATAACAACCTTCCATCTTACACGCCCCAAGGGTTTTCTCGAGTTCAGAATTTTTTCATCAACATGGCTCCTAACAAGTATCTTTCTGTTGTAGTTGTTATGATGGTTGTAGCGACCATGATCGACCTCTCGAATGCGAGCTCTATTACAGTGTGTAGTGGTCCGGGGTGCAACAACCGTGCTGAGCGATACAGCCGATGTGGGTGCTCTGGTATAAACCGGCACGGTGGCTATGAATTCACCTACAATGGACAGACTGCAGCGCTTTACAACGAGGGCGGATGCAAGGGTGTAGCACACACCCGGTTCGGGTCGAGTGCTAGGGGGTGCGACCCTTTTGGGTGGAAGAGTATTTTCATCCAGTGCTAATAAATCCCGAACGGACGTATGAAACATGATGAAGTAAATAAAGATGGCATCCTATGGTGACCCTGTAGTTAATCGGATCCTCTGTAATAAGTTAAAATACATTAGCGTGCCACTGTTCTCAATACAGGACAAAACACTTAAAATTCCAATAAAATTTGGGCAGGAGTTTTAAATTATTGTATGTCTTACACTGTGGACACTCGTTGCACGTTAATGTAGTTTAATTTATTGCAGAGAATCCTAGTCGTAGTATTATGTACTAAATGCATGTATCATGGACTGGATGAATGCATTATAAATAATAAACTATGGAACTTCGTCCTCGTATTTTCACTCTGCCTTTACACACTTCCTCTGGGCAATGTCTTCACAAGTTTACGTTTTTGAGAGAGAGAGAGAGATGTATCATGAAAAGGTTGAGGTGAACTGTATTGGTCCATGGTTTTCTCTCTTTTTAATCGGTGTGGCTAACATCTTGAATGGAACAACAATTGCAATGGCAAGTAACATAAGGGAAAGGAATAGAGGGATGAAAAGAAGGGAAAAAAGGAATGATAACAACCTTCGTTTTAATTGGCAAAAAGATGTTTGTCACAGTCCTGTTTTTTCAGTCACTAAGATAGGGAGAATATGGATTACGGAGAGAGGCGGTTGAGAAAAGAAGGTAGAGGAAGAAGATAAACATGAAATAACAATAATACATTACTTTATTCTCGAAGATAAAAAAATGCAGAATTAACTTTGGTCTAACTCTATTTTGGCACAATGTTTACGTACTCTTGAAGCAATTTATATATGTTCTTTTCAAATGACAAAACTATCATCAACGTTCCTATTGATCTTGTGTAACTGCCACCCCTTTGCTTTGCTATGCAACTGTAAGCCTATCTCTCACTCTACACTCCTTGTGACTAACACAATTATGTTCTCTCTTTAATCCTCTTCACTCTTTTTAAATTCTTTATTCCTTCTTTATTTCCCTTAAGATTCTCATAGTCTAATCTCTTTCCTTTCTTGATCTGAGATCTTATACCAAACACATATTACTTATATCCATATCATAATATATGCCCAAATCATGATCTGAGATTGCATGTCAAAGGCACGCCTTCAAAGAAGGGCAATACTAGTATGACATTGATGGCATCCCATCCCATAGCAATGCTAGTGTGACATCGATGGAATCCCATCCCATCCCATAGCGCCATATTACTACATTGAATAAAATGAAAAAGTTTAAAATTAAATGTTTTTAATTGACAAAACTACCATCAACATTTATGTAGATTTCTGTGTAGGTGGCCAATGTTGGATTGTGTGGCTACAAGCCCTTGATCAAGTGCATAGCCATGGTTGATGGATAAAACTGGCTCAATTAAAGCCTCAACCTGTTGGCCAAATTTATCCCTACGCACACACTGCATATATCATATCATGCATATTTTTATTATCTAATTATATATGATAATAGTATTTATTTTAGAAAATATCATCAGCATATAAATACTTGATACATCTTATTAAAGTGAGACATTTGACTTAAGAACTTTTTTGACTAGCTTGGATAACTTGGTTAGAGTGGATCGTTAGAAAAGTAAACTAAGTCTTCAATGACTTCGATAAAATCTCTAGGATTAAGCTTAAAATGTCTCTAGGGAGTTGAAGAATAAATGTTTGTTTTTCTTCGTTTCAAGGAATCAGTTGAAGAGCTTCAATGACTCTTTTAGAAATGATGCGAGACAAATAAATGGGTCTAATGTAAAGGGAAAAGACACAAAAATTATCCACCCATTTGTAAAATCTCGTTGGAGGAGAAAACCCAATTCAACCAGAGTTATATTATAGTTTCATCTCTTTACAAAGCAATCCCATCATTCTTTCTACTATGCTTGTTATTTATTATTATTTTTGTCTACATTGGTATCAGAGCCATTTAGGTTGATCACATTGCTCTTGTTTGGAGAAGGACGATTGTTACACTACCATTGACAAAGCTCAAAGCTTGACAAACGTTTGTTCATCTAAACGATTTATACTGCGTCGCTCTCTATGAACACGTTCATCCAAGAGAAGCTAGCTGCCGTAGTCAACAGCCAAGGTAGTTTATTCATCCTCATTCTCATGGTTGGTTATTTCGGCAACAACCAAATTGTTGATCTTATCTCTTGAAGGAGTGGGGACTACCACATAGAGGTTTGTCTCCCATACGGTGGTAAGTGGGTGAAATTGTGGGTGGTAGTTGGAAGTGACAAGGGGTGAAAGTAGTATTTGGTGGCTGCAGAGATGTAGTTCAGATTTTGCTTATTTAAGAGTTTTTTATTTAACTCCATTGTGTCATTAAGAGAGAGAGAGAGAGATTTCCTCAACCCACAAAAATCAGCCTTATATTAAAAAAAAAAAAGAAGGGGCCTTGATGCTTATCTCTTAGTGAAGTGGGACCGCACTTTTGTGTAGTCTCTCAACCCTCACCTTCCGCCTTTACACCAACCCATCTATACTTTTCTTCAATTTCAATGCCACTACGTCACTAACAAAACCGTCATCAAGAGAAGGGGAGTCCGGTGGTGTAAAGACTCTACCATAGCACCCACTAAGATTGACACTGTTTTGTCAATCATGTAGCTCCTGTGTGCATCTCTGTTGGATCTGGGCAACGGTTGCGTTCATCATCATTTATTTTATTACATCAAAGCACATCTGTTATCCAAGCAGCATAAGCAAAACCAGTGACATTCCAACCAGTTAGGTCTCTTTGTTGCCGTATTTACCGTGATTCATCAGACTAAGCTCCACCTTCGTCATTCATTAGCTACAACTACATATTGCTCTCTTGATATTTACGTGACGGAGTTCATGTAACAAATCAAGACAGCAACTTGATGGGTCAACTTGAGGCTATTTGAAGTTGTTTTTCTTAACCATACAACGGTAACAAACTGTCACACAGGTCAGTCTGTTCCAACTCCTTATTTTAAAATTCACTAATACTTTATTGATTAAATTAGATAGCATCTAGAGCTGCTAGTGTAAGACTTAGTAAAACTGAGAAACTAAATGTCTCTAATTATTCAACATGAAAATGTAGGATAAGACATGTTATTTCATGACAAATTTGAATATGTTTTAGATATACCATTTCCTACAGTTCCACCTATTAGAGCTGGTGATGCAGCTAGGACAATTTTTGATCGCTTTGTTGAAGATGACAAACTAGCTAGGTCTACCATGCTCACCTTTATGGATCCAGACTTAGAAACAATTTTTGAGGAACACAAAATCTCCAAGAAAATGTTTGAAGTAATTATGGAATCTTATGGTTTTGCATCCGAAATTTACATTCAACTTTTAATTGAAAAATATAATTCTTGTAAAATGAAAGAAGGTGAAAATGTCATTAAACATGTAAACAAAATGATTGTAATTGCCAAAGAATTGGCTGTAGCAGGAAATCCGATCCTAGACAAAATGTAAGTATCTACTGTGTTACACAATCTTCCAAACTTGTAGGATTCAGTAGTTGTAGCCATAAATTTGTCAGAAAACCAATTGTAATAATGAAAACATTATTCATGATGTTAGTAGTTGAAGCCAAAAGAATAGCCACAAAAAATAATCAATGAGTCTCACTTTGTTAAAGGAACCCCTTTTTATTTGAAACCTAGAAAAGACAATTTTTTAAAGAAAAATTTCAAAAAAATGGAAACAAATTCAACAAGAGAAATAATAGGTTTAATGGAAAATCGAAGGAAAACTGTTACAAATATGAAAAACCTGGTCATCACAAATTTAATTGTCCCAAAAAGATAATGATAGAAACAAACTTAAAGGACCTAGGAACATAGTTTGTGTGATTTTTGAATCACTTCTAGCTGATTATGACTCTCTTGGTGGATGGATTTTGTTTCTTCTCATCATGTGATTAAGACGAAAGAGAACTTTGTGGACTTGAAGGAGGTGATAACCGGCGACCATAAGTTGTACATGAGAAATAACACATATTGTGATGTGCTTGGAATTGGTACTATGTGGCTTGTGTTGCCTGGACAAATAAACCTTCTCCTGATGGATGTTCTCTACGTACCCGCTATGAGGTGCAATCTTCTGTCTGCGCCACATTTAGATGATAAGGGTTTTGAAATCTGTTTCCATTCTTCTATGATTTTCATTGAAAAACATGGGCGAATTCTTATTTAGGTGACCAAAATTGATGGTCTTTATCGTTTGAACATTTATAATTATAATAATGCAGTAGCTAGTTCTTCTTTTCAGTTTTGGATGCACCATAGTCAACACAGACACATTCCAGAGAAATGTCCATTACTTCCTCTGTAGAACTCTAATTTATACACTACTTAATGAATTTGAAACTAGACTCATAGATCTTTCCAACAAAATATGACTCAAAGTGTAATTCGCAAAGAATTTTGGTACAGATGTGCCTTGAAAGTTACCCCAAAACCACTAATTGAAACTGCATTAAAACTTTACCACATTGTTGATTTGTCTTACCACATCAGTAGTAGTGTCATGGGACACTCTGGTGTAAAAAAAAATTGACGATAATTAAGGGCCAAAAACCGAATCCTAAGGATAGAATATTGCTTTGGAGAAAGATAATGATATAACCTCATATTTAGAAGTGATTGGTGTGACAAATAAAAAAATAATCAATGTTGAAAGGGGGTAGAGTTGGAAGATCAGAGTTAAACGAGAGGCTACACTTTCTTAGTCAATTTCTCAATCTCTTTCTATGAGGTGGTTAAGTTAATCAACCATGTTAATGGATATGGTTAGTACATATATGGTGGATGTCATGGTACAAGAGGCAGTTAGATGCCTATAACTATGTCACATACCCTGTTACATATTGTGTTGTCATGTAGCACTGCATCATATCAGTGTATTAGAGTGCCACAATATGCAAAACTAAGAATCAACACTTGGCGACCAAAACCACAATCACATGGTACTAGTAGCAACATATTATTTTATAAGTAAAATAGTAATGCTTGAAAATATAAATACCTGCTATATAAACTAGAAACATGGATAAATGATGGATTAAATCGTATCTCAGGTGACACACCCATAACACTGATTTCCACCCTCAGGATTTCCTCTTGGTGTGTAAGATAATCTGTGATCAGGCAGTTTTCTTTTTGGTCAATTACAACTAAAGTCCAAGAAAAATGAATAGGTGAAGTAGATTCCTTTCAGATCGATTGCTACTCTTGCCAAGAAAACTAATCACAATATTGGGTGTACCGCTTCTCACCTATGCATAACATGATATGACATAGCACATGCACATGCATGTACGTTTGTCATTCCACGTAATCACCATCCAAAAGCTTAAAACATAACCCTAACATAACCCTAACTTTGTTGTTCTAATGATGAACAAGTATTATGCATTCGCTCTTAGAAAATGGGACCGACCCCACCCTCCATTGTGTATTGGTACTTATCGGGTTTAGAATTGATCTGCTGCTGTTTGTTCCTAGAAACAGAATTGTTCCATTATTGCTAATGATATGGAATAAATATTCATCCTTGATCCAAGATAATCCATTGAAAAGGGGAACTCCATAGTATAGTCTTTTTCAATGTGATAAAGTTGTATGGTATTTATTTTCCTTTGATAAAGGGGTATTTGCATGGGTTTTCCTTAGTATCATGTTCATACCGTTGTACTGAAGGATCCCTCCCCCTTGTTTTCTGTCTATATAATGCATATGCATTATAATGCATATTGCTCTATCTTCTAGTCCGGCCGGTTCAATGGCTTTATCAGAATTAACAGTTTTTGATTTCCCTGATTTTGTTCTTGATCTAATGCGGAGACAAAAATGCACACGTATTCCAAAAAGTGAAAAACACTTAATTTGATGGAGTACATGTGCACTCCAGTCCATATCTAATGTAGCAGTGAACATTTGCCTTGTATAGAATTTGTCTAACAAGACGAGCCTTTCCTTGACAGGAAAGTTTAAGAAGAGAAGGTAAGACCAAACAGGTCAAAGGAATTTTATCTAAATATTGAAACAAACTAAAATTGATAAAAGTGAAAAGTCTATCTTAATTAAATCGACACCCATAATATTCAAATAAATTATAGAAGTTTTGATGGGGAGGATTATACCGAGGCCCCTACTAGCCAACTCCGATAAACCAGCACAGTCCCGATCTGAGAAGAACTGACCCAAAGAGTTCCCAAGAAGACCAGCCCGAGACTCAGGATACCCTTGGGAGCCCCCCGACTCACCAAATGCTGAAGCCATCGGTGAGAAGCGAGAAACATTCCTCAGTATCCTACCCCGAGTACCCCATGAATAGCCCCAACTATCACTCAGATCACCCGACACCGAAAGACTAGTCGAGACCTTGAGGCACCCGGGGCCCGAGACTCCTCGATACGTAGAAACACGTCAACCCCGACTACTCCGCTTAAAGATAAGCACAAAATCGTTATGAGAAAGGAATATTCTCTACAGTAAGTCTGACATTCTGAGAAAATAATAGAAAGAGCAGTGAGAGACACAACCAAGAACGTGACAGAAAGCAACGTGCAAGATCTCCTCCTATAAATACAGGTAGTGATTCATCCTTAAGGTATGAGACAATAGAAACCTTAAGAAAGAGAGAAAGAGCTCTAATTCTATATCCCCCTTTGTTATCTGACTTGACCATCGGAGAGTTAGAGGCTAGCACCCTACCGACGCCTAGCTTCCTGACCTATTCTTGCTCCGTGTGTGCAGTTCTCATTCTGCCCGGGACCTGGACTAGTAGTGGGACCATCTGACGGGCGTAAAGGAACCTGCTAACCGATACCCCATCAATTAGTCTATGAGAATTTTTTACGGAGAACCTAAGGTCCGCATGGTTAAAACCATGTCGATAGTGGCTCAACATGATGAGGGTGCCGGAATCGACTGTGAAGAAGTTTCTGTCTCTAATGAAGTGTGCCTTGAAACCCAAAGGGTGGTTGTTCTAAAGCAGTATATTCAATGACTAATGGCAAACGTATAGTTGTTGATGGAACAGAAACGAGAAATCTTGCAAGAGCTGTGAGGCCGTCGAGGAACGACCGACGACCACCACACGAGACGATCGGGACCCCACGTCCCCCCAACTAGAAGCTGTGACCAGGAGTGCGAAGATGAGGCGGCGAGTGGCACGGCCTATCGATTCTGGGAGGTGAGCCAGCTTAGAGAAAGAATCCACACCCCAGACCTCTAGGAGGAAAGAATGGAGGACGTAAGAAGGGAAATGGCTACCATGAAGGAGGCCGAGGTAATGGCTCGACCTCTTTCCCAGAAGTTTAAGCCACCTCAGATGGAAATGTTCAATGGCTACAAGGATCACCTTGACCATCTGGAGGCGTACAAGACATACATGAATCTCCAGGAGCCCCCCGATGAAATCATGTGCAGGGCCTTCTCTATGACGATCAAGGGTTCCGCTAGGATGTGGTTTAGCTGGCTGAAGCCCGATAACATCCCGACATTTACAGAGCTAAGCCGACAGTTTGTTAGCTACTTCATAGGCAGCCAGAGACACCAGAAGCTAGCCACCTATTTGCTGAACATCAAGCAAAGCAAGAGAGAGTCCTAATGGGACTACATGACTTGATTCAATAGAGAGATGCTGCAGGTGGATGATGAGGAAGAGAAGGTGATCATGGCCGTTATCATGGCAGGGCTACTGCCCTTCAAGTTCCTCTTCTCTCTCTCCAAGAATCCCCTGTCCTACATGGCCGACCTCATGGTGAAGGCGCAATGACATATAAATATTGAGGACACCCTCAGTTCTAGACGAGAGTGAGATGCGGGGCCTAGCTCATAGTCTAATAAAAGGAAGAGGGAGCAGTAGTAGGCATCGCAGGAAGAAAAAAGTGGATGGGCGAGATAAGGCAGCAACAACCATGGGGTCAAGCCCCGAGTCAACATCCACCAGAATAGGTTTCAAAACTATACTTCCCTCAATGCGCCCATGGAGTAGGTGCTCATGCACATCAAGGACGATCTAAGCATCAAGTGGCCCAAGAGGATCTGAGCCCTACCGAAGAAGAGAAATCGTGACAAGTACTGTCGTTTTCACTAGGATCGTGGTCACGACACCAATGTTTGTTTCGACTTGAAGGAGCAAATAAAAACCCTTATTTAATTGGGGGTAGCTATAGAGATTCGTCACCGGGTGACATCCAATCAGATACGAGGATACCCGTTGAGACCCTCCTAGTCGAGAAGAAAGAAGGCCAGAAGGGCCAATAGGGGAGATAAGAGTAATAGCTGGTGGGTTTGCTGGAGGAGGAGAGTCCAACTCAGCAAGAAGATCGCACTTGAGACAGATTCGTATAAAAAGAGATTGACAAATGATGATGACAAAAAGGTTGACAAAGCATCACAAGGCAGAGCATCCCCCTATCACCTTCTCTACAGAAGATGCCAGAGGGGTGAGTCAGCCGTACGATGATGCACTAGTGGTGATGTTGGTTATTTCGAATTATATCACACATCGTATCCTCATTGATAACAGAAGCTCGACGGACATTCTTTACCTCTCGGCCTTCGATCTAATGGGAATTAATTGAGACAAGCTCAAACCCGTTCAGACACCCCTGGTCGGATTCACGGGCTACAGGTTGCTCCCATTGGGTAGTTGACTTCTTGGTGGTTGATTGTCCCTCTGCATACAATGCAATCTTGGGAAGGTCGGTGCTGAATCGACTCAGTGTGGTCGCCTCAGCCTACCACCTCTTGATGCGCTTCCCAATCAAGGGGGGAGTTGGGGAAGTCAGAGGTGATTAGGTGATGGCCAGAGATTGTTATATGGCCTCACTCAAAGGAGAGCCAGCCCTAAATGAGACTATGAGGATAGACGGCTTAGAAATCTAAGATGAAAGGATCCGAGTGGTGGTAGAACCAGGAGGGGAGCTTGAGGATGTCATCCTCAATTCCAGTGCACTAGAAAGAGTCACCCGGGTAGGGTCAGACTTGTCTGAAGACTTCAAGAGGTAATTGTAAAACTTCCTCATCGAGAATCAAGAAGTGTTCATTTGGCTGCATGACGACAAGCTGGGAATAGACCCCAAATTGGCAATACACTAGCTACACGTGAACTCGGCCTTGAGACCCATCAAATAGAAGAAAAGGAATTTCACCCCGGAAAAAAATCAGACAGTTGCAGAAGAAGTAGAGAAATTTCTGAAGGCCCGCTTCATAAGTGAAGTCAACTACCTCAACTAGTTGACAAACGTAGTTATAGTCCGAAAACCAAACAGGAAGTGGCGTATGTGTGTCGACTTCACCGAACTCAACAAAGCATGCCCCAAAGACAGCTTCCCACACTACCGAGGATCAACACCTTGGTAAACTCAATGGCTGGGCACCAGACCCTTAGCTTCATGGATGCCTTTTCGGGGTACAACTAAATAAAGCTGCATGAATTTGACCAGGAAAAAATGGCCTTCATCACTGATCGGGGGCTTTACTGCTACAAGGTCATGCCCTTTAGGCTGAAGAATGCGTGGGTGACTTACCAGAGGCTTGTTAATGAGATGTTTAAAAGTCAACTTGGGAGGAATGTCAAGGTATATGTGGATAATATGTTAATGAAAAGCCTTTTAGCCGAGCAACACCTCTTAGATTTGAGCGAGACTTTCTAGACCTTGATAAAGCACATTATGAAGCTTAACCATAGCAAATGTGCTTTCGAGGTGTCGGTCGGGAAGTTCCTCGGGTTTATGGTATCTCAACGGGGAATAGCAGTAAATCTCGAGAAAGTGAAGGCCATAGTTAACATGCAACTGCCGAAGAACACAAAAAAGGTATAATGACTAACCAGGAGAGTAGGAGCATTGAGCTGATTTATATCATGGGCCACAGATAAGTGCCTTCCTTTTTTCACATGCTGAAGAAGGCTTTCTGTTGGGACGAGGAATGCGATTGGGCCTTCTAGGAACTTAAGGATCACCTCTGCTACCTACCACTGATCAATCAACCAAAGCAAGGTGAGGTGCTCTATGTTTACTTGTTAGTGTTAGAAACTGCAGTTAGTTCAGTTTTAATAAGGGAAGAGTCTGGGATACAAGCACTAGTGTATTACACCAGCCGAGGAAAGATACCCGAGGGCAGAAAAAGATAGCATTCGCATTAGTTTTCGCGGCTTACCGACTAAGGCCCTATTTCCAAGCCCACACCATCTGGGTGCTCACGAATCAGCCACTTAGGACCATATTGCATAAGCCCGAGACATCTAGGAGACTGGTCAAGTGGTCGATGGAGTTGAGCGAGTTTGACATCGAATACCACCCTCGAGGAGCAATTAAAGGGCAAGTTATGGTGGATTTCATCGCTGAGTACACTCATGCGCTGGGGGAGAGCCTGAAATGCTAGAAGAACAACCAGAGAAAGAAGAAATAGGTCCGGAAGAAAGGGTTATACATATAGATGGCTCCTCCACTAATAATGCAGCCAACAGAGGGGTTGTCTTGATCACGCTAGAAAGAAACAAGCTTGAGTATGCCATAAGGTTTGGATTCAAGGAAACCAACAATGAGGCTGAGTATGAGACAATGATCACAGGACTACGCCTTGCCCTCGCACTCAAAGCAGAAAGGGTCAAGGTCAACAGTGACTCCAGCTGGTTGTAGGACAACTACAAGGGGAGTACGAGGCAAATGACTAAAGGATGAAATAATACCACACCATGGTAGCGAAAGAAAGGTCTCGATTCAGACATTTTGGTATACAGCGGGTCCCACAAGGGCATAATGAAGAAGTTGACAGGTTGGCCAAACTCACATCATCCGTCACTGAGAACCTCGACCCCGAGATTATTATTGAGCATCTCCCTAATCCAAGCATTAAAGTAGGAGGAGATAGAGAAGTCAACATGGCCAGCCCTGAGCTCGGGTGGGCTTGCCAGAACATAAAGTATCTGAAGAACGGCGAGTTGCCTAAGGACAAGGAAGAGGCGAGGAAAGTAAAAGTACGGGCCAACCGATACCTCTTACTCGGTGACACTTTGTACAAGAGAAGCTTCACCCTCCCCTTGCTTAGATGTCTGTCCGAGGTGGAAGAAGACTATGTGCTCTAAGAAATACACGAGGGAATCTATGGGAGCCATTTAGGGGGAAGGTCGATGGCCTATAAAGCCATAGGAGTAGGGTACTATTAGCCTTCTATGGAGAAAGATGCGGATTAGCTCGCCTAGAAGTGTGACAAGTGTCAAAGATTTGCCAACATCCCTAAGAAGCCTGTAGAAGAACTAGTCTCGATAGCATGACCCTAGCCCTTTGCGCAGTAGGGAATCGACATAGT